>CALNXK010000158.1:305000-312500 GCA_942486035.1 Porites lobata
GAAATATCATCGCCAGTCCATCAAATTTGGAAAGGCAGTCTATTGAGAGATTGCACTCTCCTTGTGACTACCCGACCTCGGAAAAAAGATGAATTAAGACCAGAAAGTCATGCTCAGTTTGAAATTAATGGGTTTGATCAGTGGCAAGTTGAAACATTTGCTCTTAAGTTTCTTCATGACCAAACAAAAGTAGACAAGTTCACCGCGTTCTTGAGAAAGCACAGCCTCTGGGGTTTAGCAGAAATACCACTTCTTCTGTTGATGTTGGTTCTAAGCTGGAAGGTTTATGATTATCAAGGACCATCAACATCCCGCGCAGATGTGTATAGCGGTTTCTGTCGGACGCTGCTTGATCACGTGACCGCAAAAGCCTCAGATGAGACATTTACAAGCATGGATGAATACAGAGAAGACCTTGTAAAGCTAGGGGAACTTGCCTGGCAGGCACTTTTAAATGACTGTCTTTATTTCAAGCTCAGCAATTTGCCTGAGGACATTCGGTTATTCCTTGACAAGTTTATCGATTTTGGCTTTCTGCAGACTTCTAATCATTCAAACTCTCCTCGTCCTGAGAAACTGGCGGTCTTTCTTCATAAATCGATGCAAGAATTCCTTTCCGCCTTGTTTTTAGTTCGTGATTTGAAGAATGCAAAGGAAGCCTTCAACTGTCTGTCTAAAGTCGACTCAATTAAACGGTTCGAGGAGGTGCTTGAAGTTTTCAAATTTGTTTCGGAGTTGTCATCAGAAGCCACCGTTGCTATTTTTCGCCATCTGAAGATGATAGGAGAAGAAGAAGGTCTGACAGATAACAACTTCTGCAAAAACCCTTCTGTCAAGAAGCTCACAGAAAAACAAACAGAGTTTTATCGTTCTTGTCTCAATTTTTTCCTTTGCCACCCTGTCTCAGACAGGCAAGTCGCCTATCCTTCTTTCCTACAAAGCGTTAGCGGTGTTATAATGATAGATGTTAAAGAACACCTGCCTACAGTTGCTAGAGAACATTGTTTGAGATCAACAAGTTCCCATAAGCCAGATTATGTATTTTTTACACGAGGCAGGGATACACAGATATGTATTTATGACGATGAGCGTGATCACACGTTCTCAATGTTCTCTGTCATGTCCGATGTGGACACTGTTTTTGTGACATGTTATGGTGACGTGAAATCCGTGAATATGTTCCCCAATCTACGCCCTGACGACTTTTTCATAAAGAAAGCTGGACATCGATCAGTGTTCTGTTTAACTCGCTCTCATTTCAACGAAGAGATCATTCGGCAAATTATTGAGCCTAAATCATTAATATCAGCACCAAAGTCTTCTCGTCAAGAGCCTGATCACGTGTCACAGAATCATGATGTTTGCAGCTCTTTGCATTTAACTGAGAAAACATCTGACCAGACTCTGACACACTCTCTGTCATATTTGAGAGAGATTAAAAGTTGGGGCCCAAGAAGTGAACTTGTCTGTTTACTGAATATTCTTAACCGTGTGCCTCGACTCTCTCAGCTCGTTTTATGTGGTGGTGGTATAGGGAATCAAGAGTGTCAGTTACTTGCCACTGCTTTAAAGTATGTTGATAAGTTACGTGTACTGGAGTTATCATGTAACCCACTCGGTCACGGGATAAGTGAGCTTGCCAAACATCTTCACAGTGTACCTCATCTGAAAGGGCTGCACCTGGATGATACACAGATGGGTGAAGAGGAAGTCACAGCTTTAGCCCATAGTTTAAAGCATTTGACTCAGCTGAGTCTACTTCGGTTAAATAAGAACCCACTCTGTCACGGGATGAGTGAGCTTGCTAAACACCTGCACAATGTACCTCATCTGAAAGAGCTGTACCTGTATGATACAGAGATAGGTGAAGAGGAGGTCACAGCTTTAGCCCATAGTTTACAGCATATGACTCAGCTGAGTATACTTACCTTATCAAACAACCCACTCGGTCACGGGATAAGTGAGCTTGCCAAACACCTGCACAGTGTACCTCATCTGAAAGAGCTGTACCTGAGTGATACACAGATGGGTGGAGAGGAAGTTACAGCTTTAGCTAATGTACTCGTCTACGTACCAGAACTGACCTTCCTTTGGCTTGACAAAAATCCACTGGGCCGTGGAGTGACTGAACTAATCAAGTGTCTCAGAAGTGGTCCTCGCCTTCCTCGGCTCAGCCTCAAACACGTTCAACTGACAAAGAAAGAAGCCACTGAGCTGTCTACATTAGCAAAGGAAAGGGACATGTTCTTGAGGTCAGAGTATCATGTAAGTTTCTCTTTTGTAATTTGCATTATTAATGTTCGTAATACCCAGGAACTTCCTGGTGGACGAAAAGGAGGCGTTCTTCAAAGGGGCTGTGTAGCCATTCTTATCCACACTACAAAAGACACAGTTTTGTAAAAGAAAACTTGTCGAGTAGTGGTCCAGTCGTGACAACAATTGCTAATGTATTTTGTGTCTTTATATGTCCTGCAGGATGGAAATAGATTGCAATAATCATACTCCGTTAATAATATTACTACGTCAGTTGACTAAAGTAGATTTCAATATCAAACTCAAGTTCGGTTAACGACTGCTATATTAGTGCACTGAAATTTAGTGTATTTAGCTTTGGGTGGCCAGGATGGTAGTGGATTGCACTTTGAAAAGTTTTGACTTCATTTTTCGATTTCCTTACCATTTCCTCAAAATGCGAACTTAAACAAAACAAATGCGGTTTCTTCTTTTTTATAGAATACAATTGAAATCTTACTCTTGTAACGTTACGGTTAAGCATGTTCCTTGACGCTAAATCTGGGGATGAAGCGTATTGATGCGTTCAATAAAAAGGACAGCAAAAGACAGGCAATTCTGATTACTGCCGTCCTGTCGGGGAAAGAGTAAGGAGAGCACTACCAATTGGCTGCGGTGCAAATTTACACTGAAAATTATGCCTGAGGTACAGGAGGTAGTGAGGAAAACCTGATCTCTTCTCGAGTTTTTTTCCCTTAGCCCCGTAGTCGACTCGACCCGTGTACTAAATGAGCTAAAAACACTTTTAAGAATTACTCTTGGTTATTACATTTCATGTCACTTATTTCGCGAGATCAAATTATGTTTACGCTGAGTTCATTTATAATTTTTAAACAGCTTTTTTTGCAGTTTCCTATAAAGCAGTACGTTTGCTAAGGGATTCGCTCAGCGAAGTACTTACTTACGAAATGTCAAAATTTGAATAACTATTAGACATTTCATAACTTCCCGAAATAAACAATCTATTGTATTTTCGAAGGATTTGTAAATTTGAGCAGCTATTTTTACTAGTAAAGCGAGGAACACGTTTGCTCAAGTTTCAACCAATTCACTGTACTGTACAGTCTATTTCATAAGAAAAGGTTGAGTTTGATCGTCCGGGTGAACGTAGTCCTGAATAGGACTGTTGTTGTTGACAGTGACTGACGTTTCGACAACCTGTGCGGTAGTCATCTTCAGAGTCAAAGTGAGTTGTATCGCGTCAGTTGATGGTATTATACTCTGGTTATAGATCTGATTGGTCAATTATGTCGCGATGTTATTGGTCGTCTGTCAGTTAAGCCTTGATGTTATCGGCTATGAAGACTCGTAATCAGTGATTGGTGCGTTTCGATCCGTCTATTGTCACAGTTAAACAGTCGTCTTCTTGTATACTGCTCCCAAGGATAACATCAGAAGTAGAGTGACCTCTACTCTGCAATCAGCCTCATTACCGAACAGTAACTTGACTCCTGACGAACAGAAAGCACTTAAACGACTGAAAACAGACGAGAACATAGTCATACTACCCGCAGACAAGGGACGGGTGACTGTTGTTATGGACAAGACAGACTACAACGACAAAATGGACTCGCTTGTTAACGACAAACAGACCTACCACGTACTTAAACGAGACCCTACACCCGCACTGCAACGCAAACTTAACAACAAACTGCTTACACTGAAGAAAACCGACAAGATCGACTTTCGACGCTACAACAGACTGAGGTGTAGTGTTCCGCAGCCACCCAAGCTGTATGGACTACCAAAACTACACAAACCCAACATACCTATGCGGCCCATAGTTTCTTTCTGTGGGTCCCCAACCTAAAAACAATCATGGCTACCATTTTCACGATCACTAACGAACTAACTCTACGTTATTTGTAATCCGTTGCTGTTTGTCTTCTTTATTAGATCACTCCGTTTTACTCGCGGCGTGAATGTGTCCTACGTACTGAGGCAGAACTACAGAAAAAGGGAGTCACATTTGACGAAGAGTGAAAAAAGGGAACCTTGCTCACCACACCAAAAGCACGAAGAGACCTGGACACTAAATGAACCACTACCACCTGTGCGACAATCATTTAGGTATTCCCGTATTTAAAATATCCCTGCCGTCTCCCTGTAAACTTAGTATCGTCGCATTTGGGGTATCCCTCCCAATTTAAGTATCCTCGCATTTCGGATTACCCCTAATATCCCCGTATTTTGGTGTCACCCTAATCTAAGTGTCCCACATTTTGGTTGTTTCCCTGATTTAAGTATCCCCATATTTTGAACCTTTGCGCTCAAGTCCCTGGTGATGTTGGTGAAAACAGCGATCCTACCTTGGTTGTTTTACAACCACTGAAACCGGCTCTACAACTTGACTTCTTTACAGTGTTATAATGTTCTTGTTATATCAGTTCGTTGCCATCTAATAAAAATGGTGGAATTGAATTGTAGTTTTTATTTCATAACGGTCGACCACCAGCTCACTAATAGATCTTCAAGACAAAGTTAGACTGGAAACCGTGTTTTAAAAGGAACTAGCTACTGCGATTGCCGGTGATCACATAGACAGAAACCACCAGCCTTCAAAACTTTCCATGCAACATCTTACGTGTGCATGCAGTGTCTTTTGGTGTGCAAACTAATCACATAAGGTAATCTTTAAACAATCAAACGAGGCCATTTTATTTGCCGGAATTCCTGTCCAAGTTACAAAAAACTGCGAGTAGCTTGAGTGGCAGGCACGATCCGGGCGGGCATGGTGTTTGCGCGGATCATGCGTGCTACCCAAGTTACGCTGCGAAAGATAGTGCCTTCGAAACATCTACTCAAATAACAAGAGATGTTAGTATCCCTGTAGGGTACTAGGGGATACCCAGGGTACGCTGTGAAGGATAGCACCTCAAAACATCAACCGAAATCACAAGGGATGTTAGTATCTCGGTAGGGTACTACGGGATACCCAGGGTACGCTGTGAAGGATAGTACCTCGAAACAACAACCCAAATAACAAGGGATGTTAGCATCCCGGATGCCCGTAACACTGACCTGAAATAATAAAAAAACTCACATCACGAGGGATTTAAATACGAAGTTATCCAAAACACAGAGATACCCAAATTAC
Source organism: Porites lobata (assembly GCA_942486035.1). NCBI lineage: Eukaryota > Metazoa > Cnidaria > Anthozoa > Scleractinia > Poritidae > Porites > Porites lobata. The sequence continues at coordinate 310,390 of CALNXK010000158.1, forward strand.
TTTGGAGTAGATCAAGAGATTTCTGTACTTCGTAGCGTACACACTGCATGCGATGCGTAACTATCATGGGTAAAACCAGGAGTCCATCAACCTCAAGAGTCCACCACTCATGTGAGGCCTGGGTCACAGCGTGTTAGATGTTCAGAATTTTTTCATCCAATAAGGCCGTTTACACGAGGAAAAATAGGACCCGTCTTACATAAGACGCGTCCTAAATAAGAGGCAAACTATCCCACATAAACGACACATTTCGTTTGAAATTTGGCTAAAACGAGTCTTATCTAAGAATAGCCCCCTACACCTGTTCTTCGATAAGGCGCGTCTTGGCTAAGTCGCGTCTTAATGTGACGTTTATACGAGATAGTTTGCGTCTTATTTTTTTACGTATAAATAGCCCTAATGAGAGCAGAGTAGAATTTCCAGTAATGGCGCATGAGATCAACGAATTGTCAGCCGAAGAGAATTTACTTTGTTCAAAAGAAATGGGCTCCTGGTTTGTAACTCAGCCTAAAAGTGTTTAGATTTATTTTATTGTACAGCTTTCTACACTGCAACGTTTTCGCATGAACACAAGAAAATTTTGCTGTTTCATATTATGGTTCCAAACTCAATGTTGTATAGTCTGTATAGATTCAGTGTTCGGGTCGTGCTAGCTATGCTGTGCAGTGGTTGCAGCAACAACCGACGATTTGATGGAAAACGCGCGACGCGATGAGAACGACCTCCTCAGGGTACTCGTAGTGAGGCTTGCGCTTGTATTGCCTGGTGCAGTTGACTGTTCATTAGCAGTGACTAATAACAGTCCAGTGTAACGTCCCCAGGGTACCCATGGTGAGGCTTACCTTTGTATTACCTGGTGCAGTTGACTGTTCATTAGCAGTAACTAATAACAGTCCAGTGTGTTTGGTGATATTACTCCGTTTTTCCCTTTTGTAAGCCGTTTAACTTAGGCAAGATACAGGTTTCCAAATGCAGAGCAGTTGTTTACAGTTTGTACAGAATTTCTAATTACTTGAACTCGCAAACACATTGGTATTGTACAATATGACGAACATGAGCTTAAGAGCACGACTTTATGAACCGTTCATTAGCAATGACTAATAACAGTTCAGTGTATTTGTTGATATGTCTATGGTCGTACGATTTGTTGATCTGTCTGGCTAGGACAGTATACACGCGCGCTTTCAAGTACAGAGTGATTTTATCTGTAATGGTGTCAGGAAAATGTGGATTCCTTGAATTGGCAAACAAATCAACATTGTACAATACGATGAACTTGCGTTTTAAACTACATAATTTACCTCTAAAGTAATACGGAGACGTATTTATGATTCTACATTTCAAATCTATGCTTTTTATTGAGGTGAGGCAGATGGGATTATTCCTACATGCAAGTTTAGATTTGCAAAATATAAAACTACGGTAGCTTTCTGAATTCAGATTCAGGGTTAGAGTAAATTTTTTGCCTGTACTCTTCATTAGCAGTGACTAATAACAGTTCAGTGCGTTTATTTTGATATTAATGCTGATTTACTTAGCTGTGGCAATATTTAGAATGCATTTAGATGCAGCACAAGTTTCTCAGTTTTATGAAATGAGCTGGCGCGCAACTCAGCATTGTGTAACTGAATATGGTGAATATGAGCCTTAAATTATACGTCATTTACGTATATGCAGTGATGTATTTTTGCTAACAATATTAGTTATTGTAGCTGATGCAGTTAAAGTTTTTGTATCTGCATTTTTAGATAGTGTTATTAAAAAGAATATGCAATCTGGATTCAGATCTCTGTTGGGGCAGTTTGTTGCCTGTGCTGTTTATTAGCAGTGACTAATAACAGTTCAGTGTGTTTACTCCGATTGAACAATATACAGTGATGAATTTGTAATACTGCCATGCAGTTTTATTTTATAAAAATAGTCGTTCTTTGGATTCAGGTCCAGGTTTAAAGTAAACTTATTGTATGAACTGTTTATTAGCAGTCTCTAAGAACAGTTCAGTTTGTTTAAAGTTACAAACTTTGATCATTTCTTTTGCCATTAAAGTTGATTCAATGAAGCAATATACACACTTCCAAGTGAAGAGCACGCTTCTCAGTTGTAACAAAAAT
>CALNXK010000158.1:322500-352500 GCA_942486035.1 Porites lobata
CAAGGTCAATGCTATTTCAGGGTGATTTACCACTAAACACGCCTTGCAAGTACGTAAGCATGGTTGTTCGTGATTGCTCGGTGGCCATGCATTTTAAAAGGCAAGTGGTGTGGCTAGCGGTATAGCGTGTTATGTAATATCCCACTAAGTGTCCTTTTTCTTCTTTCACAGTCATTTTTTTCACGTATCGACAAAGAAGAGAACCTTTTATTCAAGTACATAGTTAGTTTTGCGCATATATTGCTGTGTATTTTGCCTGGCCTAGGAAAAAAGAGACATTCACTCAATTGTGAGCTTATTAATTGCCAAAAAGTGTAAGCCTGTTTAAGAAGGTGTTAAAATGTAATCTTAACTTTCACAACAAACACAGAATTCACAAAAATTGAGACTTATTTGATAAAAAGATCATCTAACTGCCTAAAACAATTTATTCTTCTACATTAAGTGTAAATTAAAATTATGGTGTCTAACAATTTCATGGAAATCCAGATGGGTGTGTAAGGTAAAAGTAAAAAGAGTATGTGCATATAACTTTTTTTTACATAATGTAATTCTTCCTGTTCTGAATTTCTCTTTATGAAATCGCAAGTCGATATTTTAAAAGTACCACAAAATTCTGAAAACAAGCCCCGGGGCTTATGTTTTTCAAAGGCCCTTTTTGAGGGGCTTATATTTGGCGGGGCCGCCCCTCCAAATATGGAGGGAAATTTGCATTTCAAATCGATTGGGCTAGCCTTATAGTTGGAAGGAAATTTACCATTTTTGCTTTGTTCGACTTTGTATTTGAGGGCAATTTCCAAGTACCTGCCCCCGGGGAGAGCTTATATTTGGAGGGGGGATTTAATGGCGGGTTTTTTGAATTACGAGTTTGGGGAGCTTATATTTGCAGGGGCTTATTTTCGGAATTTTACAGTATGCTGGTTTTATAGTAGTTGAATGTTTGATCTGTACAAATGTGTTTACATCAAGGCACATTATATTTAAAAAAAAAAATGTCAAGTAGTTCTGCTGGGGCACTGCAGGGCTTGTATAGAGTCAACATTTTTTCACCATTTCAATTTTATGAGCCTTATTAACTTGTAAACTACAAAAACAATGATGTGTAATATGTGAAACGTCAATCCGTCTGTCTTTATTAGCTGAATCACCTCGTAGACAAAATTAATAATATAATGCTAATGGACAGAGTCAGCCATTTTGTGAGTCACATAACAGCAGAAAAGATGCTAAAACTCAGAACCAAAAAATTACAATCTGTTTACACTGTATATTAAATATATTTATATAATTACCACAGGCTTAAATTAGGACAATCATTAAAGCAAACTGTGTCAATATATTTAGCATGATATGGTAGTACTAGAATAATGCTCGGATTTCTAACTTATGGGACTAGACTGCCAATTTATACATGGTCATTTGAGCCACCCGAAAGTCTAACTATTTGCAGGGCAAAGGCAGTACATGTACTGAACCTTCATTTCTTAGTTATTTTGAGACCCTGATTATTGGTCCAGTTCTGGAGATTGAACCCATGACCTCCCATTCTGCAGTCGAGCACTCTGCTGATTGAGGTTAAGTCCTGTGGTGGTTGTGGTTAACAAGGCCCGTCCTCTTAAAAGACATTTTTAAAAATTGAGCCTGTCATCAGTGCCTTATTTCTCTTATATTAGCCCACGTAATAATCATCCCCCTGTCTTTCAACTTTCACATTCTCTATCTCCCCAATCTAACGCAGCATGCGGGAAGACACTTAGGAAGCAACATTTATCACGTCCCAGTTGAGGGGAAGGAGGGGGTTGGAGAGGGCAAAGGGGTATGATTTTCAAAAAGGTTAATTTGGGGGAGGGGGGCGCAGGGGTCAATTTTGAAAATGCAAAAAACGAGAGGGGGTTGAAATTGTAAGATACAAGACTTACATGTAACATTCTCTGTAAAAGTTGTCAACAAACTATATTATCATTGAAGTAAATCCACGTTTCCTTCAAGAGTACTTACTGTAAAAAAATATTCACTCGAAGGGTTCCTTGCCAGCAGCAAAATTGTGCATCTGTAGATTATTATTGAGCCCACTTTACTGTATTATGCAAAAAAACCTGTGGGGTTACCCCTCATGCATCTGCCAGTAGCCATCATATTGACTGCTATGTAACCAAGCTTAGCCTAGGACCCTATAAACTATTTCTAAACAAGTATCTGCTAATAAATTTTTGCTTATGAAGTCAATGCAGCCTATTGGAAAGAAAGGAGAGACAAACGGATTATCTTAAAACGTGGTCTAGGAGGGGTTTAGGGGAGGGGCTGCAATTTTCATAGGACATTGTTTGGGGGGGTTAGTTTTGATGATACACTAAAAACCTCCCCAAACGTGGAGATTTCAAAAACATTGGTCTAATGAAACCAAAAAGTAAAAGGCAGAATATTCTTTCATAGTATTCTTTTCCCTAATTGTTTTACGATATTTGCAATGGCTGCTCCAGCTGCTGATTTTTTTTTTCTTCTGAAGCTGGGAGGCCCTGAAGTCTCTAAGTTAGTTTCAGATTTTGTTTCCCTAATCCACGTTGATAGGACATTTGAATTTGCTATAAGGCTTAGCTAATCCTATGTTTCAAGGGAATAAGATTGGAACAATTGGACCCTGAGTTTTTCCTATGAAAATTAGATTGATACAATTTATATAGCTATTTTGAAGACGGATGTTTTGAAATTACATGACTCCTACCAGAATTTTCTGGCAACTTTAAGATCTTCTGATTCACCATGAGATTTGAAGGCTAAATTGTGAGTCCATTTTTTTTTTTTGACTTTTCAAACTTTTATTAAATACTGCACAGCGCTACAATACTAATGTTACATGACATTGCATGATATTACATTACAATAAATTACAAATACATTACATTACATTACACTATGAACTTTAACGGTAAAGTAACTATACAAAAAAGAAAAGTATGTTCTAAGTACAGACGGTGCTAGGGTACAGAGTCCAAAGGCAGAACCCACTTCTTATTAAATTTGTCCGTTTTATTAGTTTTAACACATATGTACTTTTCTGTTTCATACTTAATTTTAACTTTGGATGAAAAGGCAGTTATGACTCGAAGAGTCTGATTTTTTCTACAACCCCATAGGTATAGTTTAGCGATCAGTATCAAATAATTCAGTAAAGGGCAATTTGTATATAATATTCCTGTAATAACGTCTTGTAAGGTCAGGCAGATGAATTCTCTTGTCAATGTGTAATAGTAATATTGAAATTCCTTCCAAAACTGCTTGGTGTGTCTACATTCGAAAAAGATGTGGTATTAAGGGATTCCGAATCCGTTTTGCATAGTGAACATTTAATTCATCTTGAATATAACCTATTTTGCATAACTTTTTATTGGTGAATAAATTGAATTAAGGACTTTGTATTGAAAAGCTTTTAGATAAGGTTCAAATGCTACCTCATGTGGAAGAGGGAACACTTTTTTCAGCTGGTCTTGGGTTAGATTGAAATTGTGAGTCCATGAGTTGACAGCCCAAACCGTGAGTCTCACAGTGACAAACCGTGAGAGTTAAAAGGTCTGGGATAAACTTCATTGCAAGCTTAATTTCTCAGACTTGAAAGTTAGCTGATAAAAGGTTTCCGGAAAAAAATGCAGGCATTAAAAGGGAATTAAAAACAAATTTATTTGTTCACATGGTTTAAATTGAAGTTTGTTATTTCAGTCATGATTGTGTCTCTGGATTTTTCTCATTCAACTGGAATCTGCTAATGTTCATTAATTTTCATGACTTTCTCTGGCTTAACTCAATCAATTGAAAGCATTTGGATGCACAATTTAACATTCTTTGTTGGCAACATGTTTTGAATTTTTTTTTTTGACAGAAAATTTGTTTTCCAAAATTTTAGAAGCCAAAAACAAGACAGTTTAAACATCATGTGTCCCTCAAATGGCGAAGTTGGCCATGTGCCTAAAAGATTTTAGGCAGTAAAAATGTCCTTCTTCGGGTTCCATCCCGCAAAATGTATTGGTCAGGTCGGCAATATTCTACATTATTGTTAATTTTATTTTAAATGCACTCTGCTAGCTGTTTGTGAATTTCACATATTAAGTTAAGACGTACTTGTATGTTCATTTATTCATAGAGTCACGGTGGGTTCAATTTCTTCAGGATGCACAGATAACCAAATTATCTTACCCATGGTTCTAACCTTTCTGTGTTAATTCTTTGTTTCTTTCAGATTACATGATCCTTCTTTGTGATGGATAATCTCGTCAAAGTTACATTGAGGTCTCAGACCATATTCAGTGGCTTTCTTTTTTTATTCTCTGTGATTTCCTGGTCCACTGTCATTAATCAACTTAAAGACTATGAAGGCAGAGACAGGCTGCAATTCAACTGTATGCCGGAAGAAATTAAATGCAAAACACAGCGTTGTTATAACAATTACACTTCTGCCATGAGTTCACACCTAACACCGTTGGGTTTTGCTGGTATTACCTTTGGTGTGTCAGGATTTGGCTGGCTGTTTGTTACTCTGCTAGGTGTCGAGATGTGGCGACGCATCCGCAAAGAGGCAAATATAGAGAGACAAAAAAAGTTGGAGAGACTATTTTTTTGGGTGTTTATTTTTCACATCTGCGGTCAGTTTGTCCTTCTAGTTGTTATGATCGGACTGTTCTTGCGTTACCAGAAACTTAAATATCCTGCAGAGTATAGTTGTTTTTCAGCAAACACAACGCTCACATGCAATGACTTTACGATACAAAGAGAAATCAAACCTCAACATTGCTATTATTGTGGTCTTTTCAGTATCCATTGTATTCTGTTTATTGACCATAATTCATTTAGCATTATCAAAGGATGAACTATCAAAGCTATTGCTAGGAAATATTGAAGAAGACCATAATGGGGAGGAGAACATACCTTTACAAGGTGAGTTACTACAATGCTATCAACATTATATTAGTCCTCAATGCTGCCTCACTCACTAAAGAGCACCTTCCTTGAAATTATTTTGACCAAGCAAGGGACCTATTAAACTGTAGTTGTCTTTATAGTTACCAGTTACCATTTTTAGCTTAGCTTTTAGTAAGCTTTAGCATCAATTATGATTGAAAAGAAAATGTCGAAATTTTAAATAACTCCTCTGTCTGAGAAGAAACACAGAGCTTTATTTGCCTCTGTCAACTCACCATGAAGGAAAAAGTTTTTTTTGTCAGTTCTTGCAAATGCTGTCAACAGCGTCGGGCTACAATCGAGGTGAGCTTTGTTTATCTGCAGTGTTCTTTGCCATGTTAAATTGCTGGCACGTGCAGTTTTCGAAATTATTTGCTTTACTTTTTTTCTCCTTAAATTTACTTCTACTTCTACTCAAAATTGGTCTTGTGATGAAATCCCGAGTTCACAAAACAGTTAAACAAAGCAGCCTCGTTTTCCTCTGTAGTGGTAAAAACATTGCTTTGAGCGTATGAAAGTCAAGTACAGTAAATCACTTCACGATAAATCACGCTGTTTAAACACCATGGAAGTCTTTTCTGACCTTCAAAATCATCGCCACTGGGATATTCTTGTATTTTCAAAAAGTTCTTACTCGACTGAAACTTCATGGTCGCGATTTTGTTTTGCTTTATATATATTCACCGCCTAGTGCTTTGAATATCTAAGCAATGTCCACCCTTTCTATGGGTTTACCGGCGTGATAACCCACGCGGGATGTTGGGAGAACACGAGAAAAGCTTGTAAATCATGAGCCGAAGGCAAGTGATTTCCAAGCTTTTCGAGTGTTTTCCCAACATCCCGCGTGGGTTATCACGCCGGTAAACCCATAGAAAGTGTGGCGTATTGCTTTCATAAAATAACTTTAAGTTTTCTATGAGTTTACCAGCACAATAAACCGTAGGTTTTTAACCAATCAGAATGCGCGTACTATCTTAGTTATTTTAAATGTCATAGTCCGAGATAGCAAACCAATCAGATTGCTTGAATCACGAGATCACTCAGTGTGTATATACTAATAAACAGCAACAATTAATCTTGAGATTTCCTGCAAATTGAGGATATATTTAAATGGGAGGTCTCACTGTCAATTATAATCAATCAATCAATCAATCAATCATATATTTATTTCAATTCGTTCATTTTAGAGAAATAATAACTACCATGGAATAAAAATAGTAATAGTGCAATTAAAATACATGTGAAATATTGACATTAATTATACCCACGTATAATTATATACTTTGAAGTAAACATTAATTGTCATGAACATTAACTGCATGTTGTTAAGCTTTGTTAGCAATTGAATAAAAAACTATTTAACCCATTCGCTCCTGGAGATTTTGCCGAAAAACGCGTTTTGAAGCTAGTCGAGTGGTTTTCTGGTCACTGTCGTGCTATAAAGAGCTAAAACTTACCACAAACCGGTTTACAGGTCGTACACTTGGCGGCCTTCTGATCCAGATGCAAAATATCAGCTTACGAAGTTTGGGCATGCGCAGAAAGCAAAATTTCGACATAGTTTTTGGGTTTAAAAGTGACACAGCATTCTTGACTTTTACTTTCCGCTTTCTCTCCTCCCTTCTTTTTTCGCTTTTCTTGCCTTATTTTTTTTTTCTCTTGCTGGGCATTTAGTAGGCTTCATTTTGGTGGGAAGAGTTTTTAGGAAAGCTTTTAGGATCTTAGGATTAGGTGAAAGGAAAGGTAGGTGGGTAATGGAACAAGATTTTCATGGAGATTTTCAGGTCCTTGTCAGGTGGTTTTTTGCTTCTTTCTCCGGTGTCCTTGACTGAATTGTGCTCATTCTGGTATGGTTTGAAAGATCTCTTCACCCTGCACAAGTTAGCGAAGAAAGTTGTCCTTGACCGTTAAAACTGATGACGTCACAAAGGTTTGAAAGGACCTGGATCCGCACGGGCGGTTACGGGCGGTTCAGGGGCGAATGGGTTAACTCAGTCACAAATTTTCAGTCCTTTGAAAGAATGCTTTCACTAAACAAGTCATGAAATTTGCCCTTGACGTTTTACCTATAGATTAACACATTTATAAGAAATTATGATATTGCAATTGCTGTTGTTTGGTAACCTGACTGACTTTAAGACATGCACTAGGTCTACCAGCCTACCTTGCATATTCATTAAAATGCAAAAATAACAGTTTGGTACTAAAAATGTTCTGATATCTGCATATGTGTTTTTCACTAATCCCTCTCAACGTCAGAGAACTGAGTGACTTCTAAATTTTCAGTCTTGTTCAAATTTATTCTTGTTACTGTTACAGATGTTGTTTCAAAACAAGAGTCTGCTGACAGAGATCACTCAAAAACAGCAGGTAAAGAAATAGGTTAGTCTGTGACCTGAATCCTTAGTCTGTAAGAGCCGGCTTGATGGGCCTTTGTCACACGACACCCATTTTGTCCTGAGAAACTGAAGTAGCTTTGTTTCCTGTCTAGCCTTGTTCCTAAGTTTTTCACTGCAAGGTTGAGGGTGGTAAAACAAAGCTTTTTTTCAGTGTCTCAGGACAGTAATGAAACATTTGTAAAAAATCATCACATTGCATATCTGTTCAAAGATAAATTTCTTAAAATTTTATGGTATTTAGTATCCGACAGTGCCAGGTCCAGACCTGGAGATAAGGGGGGCCCAGTCATCCAGAACTTAGAGAGGGGGTGGGGAGTGGTCTCCAAAAAAGTTTTTTTCAGCCCTTCAGGCCTCATCAGTTTGGTCTAAAAATAAGAGGGGGGCCTGGTCCCCCTGAGGCTCCTCCCCTGGATCTGCTACTGTCCGATATCTAAACCACCGTCAAAGTTGTGATCTTCTTTGTTTTCTCTTTATGAATTATTCTTTGTGAATACCACTAATGAGTTGTAGAATGGATCTGCTTAAACTCTCTGGAATATCTTTATCTATGTGTTTGAGTATAGTTTTTTTTACAGTTCTAGAAGTGAACGCAAACTAAAGTTCCGATGTAAACATGCAAATGGCATTCAAAATGCCTTCAGTCCCATGTTTTCTGAGCATTGCGAGTGTGGACAAACCTACTTGCCATAAAAATCTATAATCAAATACTTGTGTCGTCCAAGTTTGCAGGATACTTTACCAATAGGAAATGTGGAGGAATGTAGTGTGCATTGTTTTGCAAAAGAGAGCATAACGTCATGACAGTGAAAATTTTGTAACACGGAGTCTTGGGTCTGTTTGTAGGTTTAAGGTTGAGCTTTGAATTGTAAGGTGGCCACTTTTATATTGCCCATAATACACCTTGGTTACCACCCATAATTTGGCAAAGTATTGTTTTCTCTTTTCAATTCCTATACAAGACATGTATTATCTGCTGTATCATATGTAGAAGTAGCAAATTGCATTTAATTCATACATGTCAAATGAACATTTCAGATGACTTAACACACTAATTAAACTGATCTGATCATGCGCAGTGTTGGTTCTCGTGTCCGCAGAAACACGCAAAAAATGCAAAAATAACAGTTTGGTACTAAAAATGCTGTGATACCTGCATATGTGTTTTTCAATAATCCCCCTCAATGTCAGCGAACTGAGTGACTTGTAAATTTTCAGTCTTGTTCAAATTTATTCTTGTTACTGTTACAGATGTTGTTTCAAAACAAGAGTCTGCTGATAGAGATCACTCAAAAACAGCAGGTAAAGAAATAGGTTATAGTCTGTAAGAGCCCTTGATGGGCCTTTGTCACACGGCGCCCACTTTGTCCTGAGAAACTGAAGTAGCTTTGCTTCCTGTCTAGCCTTGTTCCTAAGTTTTTCACTGCAAGGTTGAGGGTGGTAAAACAAAGCTTTTTTTCAGTCTCTCAGGACAATTAATGAAACATTTGTAAAAAATCATCACGTTGCATATCTGTTCAAAGATAAATTTCTTAAAATTTTATGGTATTTAGTATCCGACAGTGCCAGGTCCAGACCTGGAGATAAGGGGGGCCTAGTCATCCAGACCTTAGAGAGGGGGTGGGGAGTGGTCTCCAAAAAAATTTTTTCAGCCCTTCAGGCCTCATCAGTTTGGTCTAAAAATAAGAGGGGGGCCTGGTCCCCCTAGGGCTCCTCCCCTGGATCTGCCACTGTCCGATATCCAAACCACCGTCACAGTTGTGATCTTCTTTGTTTTCTCTTTATGAATTATTCTTTATGAATACCACTAATGAGTTGTAGAATGGATCTGCTTAAACTCTGGAATATCTTTATCTATGTGTTTGCGTATAGTTTTTTTACGGTTCTGGAAGTGAATGCAAACTAAAGTTCCGATGTAAACATGCAAATGGCATTCAAAATGCCTACAGTCCCATGTTTTCTGAGCATTGCGAGTGTGGACAAACCTAGTTGCCATAAAAATCTATAATCAAATACTTGTGTCGTCCAAGTTTGCAGGATACTTTACCAATAGGAAATGTGGAGGAATGTAGTGTGCATTGTTTTGCAAAAGAGAGCATAACGTCATGACAGTGAATATTTTGTAACACGGAGTCTTGGGTTTGTTTGTAGGTTTAAGGTTGAGCTTTGAATTGTAAGGTGGCCACTTTTATATTGCCCATAATACACCTTGGTTACCACCCATAATTTGGCAAAGTATTGTTTTCTCTTTTCAATTCCTATGCAAAATTTGCCTGGAGTGAGGCCGGGGGTACAAGACATGTATTATCTGCTGTATCATATGTAGAAGTAGCAAATTGCATTTAATTCATACATGTCAAATGAACATTTCAGATGACTTATGCACTAATTAAACTGATCTGATCATGCGGAGTGTTGGTTTCCGTGTTCGCAGAAACACGCAAAAAATGCAAAAATAACAGTTTGGTACTAAAAATGCTGTGATACCTGCATATGTGTTTTTCAATAATCCCCCTCAACGTCAGCGAACTGAGTGACTTGTAAATTTTCAGTCTTGTTCAAATTTATTCTTGTTACTGTTACAGATGTTGTTTCAAACCAAGAGTCTGCTGATAGAGATCACTCAAAAACAGCAGGTAAAGAAATAGGTTATAGTCTGTGACCTGAGTCCTTAGTCTGTAAGAGCCCTTAATGGGCCTTTGTCACACAGCGCCCACTTTGTCCTGAGAAACTGAATTAGCTTTGTTACCTGTCTAGCCTTGTGCCTAAGTTTTTCACTGCAAGGTTGAGGGTGGTAAAACAAAGCCTTTTTTAAGTCTCTCAGGACAATAATGAAACAATTGTAAAAAATCATCATGTTGCATATCTGTTCAAAGATAAAGTTGTTAAAATTTTATGGTATTTAGTATCCGACAGTGCCAGGTCCAGACCTGGAGATAAGGGGGGCCTAGTCATCCAGACCTTAGAGAGGGGGTGGGGAGTGGTCTCCAAAAAAGTTTTTCAGCCCTTCAGGCCTCATCAGTTTGGTCTAAAAATAAGAGGGGGGCTTGGGCCCCCTAGGGCTCCTCCCCTGGATCTGCTACTGTCCGATATCCAAACCACCGTCACAGTTGTGATCTTCTTTGTTTTCTCTTTATGAATTATTCTTTATGAATACCACTAATGAGTTGTAGAATGGATCTGCTTAAACTCTGGAATATCTTTATCTATGTGTTTGAGTATAGTTTTTTTACAGTTCTGGAAGTGAATGCAAACTAAAGTTCCGATGTAAACATGCAAATGGCATTCAAAATGCCTACAGTCCCATGTTTTCTGAGCATTGCAAGTGTGAACAAACCTACTTGCCGTAAAAACCTATAATCAAATACTTGTGTCGTCCAAGTTTGCAGGATACTTTACCAATAGGAAATGTGGAGGAATGTAGTGTGCATTGTTTTGCAAAAGAGAGCATAACGTCATGACAGTGAATATTTTGTAACACGGAGTCTTGGGTCTGTTTGTAGGTTTAAGGTTGAGCTTTGAATTGTAAGGTGGCCACTTTTATATTGCCCATAATACACCTTGGTTACCACCCATAATTTGGCAAAGTATTGTTTTCTCTTTTCAATTCCTATGCAAAATTTGCCTGGAGTGAGGCCGGGGGTACAAGACATGTATTATCTGCTGTATCATATGTAGAAGTAGCAAATTGCATTTAATTCATACATGTCAAATGAACATTTCAGATGACTTAACGCACTAATTAAACTGATCTGATCATGTGCAGTGTTGGTTCCCGTGTTCGCAGAAACATAATTTCTCAAACTTGTTCGTAAAGAAGAAAACAAAGAAAATCACAACTTACCGTGACGGTGGTTTGGATATCAGATAATTATTATCATAAAATTTTGCAAAATTTATCTTTGACTTTCTCCAAGAATTGTACCATAAATGATTGATTAAGCGCCGCGACGCTTATACGAGAGCGGCGCTTATTTGAGAGCAGCACTTATTTCAACTACGGGTAAAACAGTGAGGGGAATATGGAGAGAATTAAGTGAGGCGAGTACTTGGTATGCACGATTTAGAACGAAATATGGTGATCTCAAACTGTTATATGAACCTGGTTTCAAGAGCTTCCCTACATTAAAACTTTAGAAATAACGAGTTGGTTGAAGTCCTATTTCTCAAGGGATATCAAGCACCATAACAGAGGTGGGGCCTTAATATGTAAATACCCAAACTAGTGCCATGGTGGTGCTTATTCATGTCTGTTAAATTATTTTTGGTAAAGGTGCTGCGCTTAATAGATTATTTATGGTAGTTCATTTTAGAAGCTACATCAAAAACTCCACTCAGTATTTCATCCGATATCCAGACACATGCACCTTGAAGTCAGTCTTTAAAAGCTCGGCTACACCTCGTTTTTCAACCCACTTTTCGGTGTCTGGATATCGGATAAAACCATGCCTGTCGTTTTTGATATATTACTTTTCAACTCGTTCATTATTCATGATCATACAGTCAAAAGCCAATAAATGACAATTATTTGGGTCAGGTGGATGAATCTTGATATCTAATGAAACACCAGGTAAAACACCACCAGGTTTTCATCTGAGGTGAAACATGTTTTTCATCTGAGATCAAACACTTGCATTTTAATGGTGTTTTATTGATTAACACAACTCATGGGAGCAATGAAATACCAGCTAGAGAAAACATTTCACTGCATAATTTCTTATTGTTTCATTTGAGAAGACATCACGGCCTCGTGCTTTCATCTGTTTCTCGGTGTTTCGAACCCATGATGAAGCACTCTCCCTTGTTTTTTACATATTACACAAAAATGTCTGTAGTCTCTTAGTTCATGTAGATTCAGCAGGGTAATGGATCATTTTAAATCTATAGTTTTCGGTACTGTCACTGTTCTGTGTCTTAGACTCCTTATTAAAACTCATTTTGAAGTCTCAAATGATTATTAAACTCGGCTCCACAAAATATCATGATTTTTCAATGTCTATTAATTATTTGCACATGCTGAATAATTATTGATCTACTCACCACCTGGTACTGACAAATCACTATATTTTGCTCACCCTCATAAAATAATTATGTTAGTTCACAACGGCTTAATAGACTTGGTCTTTAGCTATGAGTGTGTTAATGCACCAACAATTCTCGTGTTGAGACACCTGTGGCTGGAGACATTGTCAACGACCATGGCAATCAGTGTACGAAGCCCTAGAGCTTCTGCTTGCTCTCTTCCATAGGCTACGTCTGATATTCACAAGTGCAGTTAATTTTAAAATTCCCCCACCAAATGATTCATACCTTAATTAGACTATTAATTGACGTTTATTCACCGTAATGTATCTGTATAATACACTGTAGTTTTTAGGTAATGTTATGTTTTTTATGCAATGGTTAGAATCCGAGATGTCAGAATCTTCACAGGAAGGCAGTGATGACATCACAGCCCAGGTTACAACTGGACTCCCATCTAAAGATGATACAAGCAGCCCTCAAGGGGACCCTCCTGAGCTTAATAAAGTTCTTCCATCCTCCGCTGATATTAAGGCAATTACCAAACCTTCAAAACATGCTGATCTGCCAGTTGACATTCTGTTACTTACAGTTACAAACTGTGAGTTCTTAGCTTGTTATAGTGAGCTAAAAAACCCCTATAGATGTTGGTTTGATGGTCTTGGCTATGTTTACTTTTCTGATGTGGGTCAAAGTCAAGAGGAGTTAAAAGTTGCTTTACTAAGATGTTACAAAAATGGTATTGGTCCTGGTGGTTCTCTTGTATCTGTAAAGAATGCAGCCTCCGTGCTAAGACCCAAAGCAGTTATTTCTGTAGGCACATGTAGTGGCCTTGACCCTGCAAAATCCAAGTTAGGAGATGTTGTAGTGTCTGCCAAATTAGCAACATATGCATCGAAAGTAGTGACCAGCAATCAAGAGCAGTCAACTGGTATGAGAAGTTATGTGAGCAAACGCTTTCTGAATGTCATTAAAAATTGCACTGATGGATGGCAAGCACCTTTGAAGAATCCTGAAGCTCAGCAAGTTCAAGTTTATACTGATGCTGAGTTTTTGAGTGGACCGGAAGAAGTCAGAGCTGAGTGGCGGCGTGATCAACTTGCTGAAACCAATCCTCGGGCAATGGCAATAGAAAATGAAGGAGAAGGTGAGTTGACGTTTTATGCAGCCAGTGTTAGGAAGGAAGTGCATGCAGTCAGGTCTCTTTTAACTTGTAGATGTGTATGTTGCTTTTGATTCAGTGTCTATTTCAAGGCATTGTTCAATTCATTGTTTGCTTGTTTGAGTTTGATATTATAATTTTTTTTTTTTTGCTGTAAAGGTGGGCCTGCTCCCATTGAATGGGTCTTCATTCAATGCTCAGTTGCCAGAGCACAGTTTGTCATGCTAATGCAGACGCCATGGGTTCAAATTCCGTTAGAGCCCCCCACCACCCCTCCCCCCTACTTTTTTCACGTTTCGCTTTGATTGCTGTTTTAATTACAATGATAATATCTGCAAATTAAACCCATTAAACCCTTAAGCGTTTGATTAATCTTCAAAAATGGGTTATCAGAATAGTTTCCAGGGGTCCTTTTGATGCACATGCCAATCCTATTTTTGTAAGCTTACGAATTCTAAAATTTGAAGATATTATCAAATTCCAAATAAGTAAAGTTATATACCTTAATAAAAAGCACCTTCTTCCTAACAGTTTCAGTGACATGTTTTTGCTTAACTGTGACGTACATTCATATAGAAGTAAGAATTCCATCCGTTTCTCCTACTACAGGACAAATGTAAGAAAATTTTCAGTTTGTTTTTAAGGGCCCAAAATATTTCATTCCCTTACTTCTGAAATTCAGACTGCCTCTAGTATTGCCTTGTTTAATAAGTATACTTTAGTTCTCTTAATGCTTGTGTGTATTTTTCGCTTTTTTTCTCATTTATTCTTGCATTATTTTTTTTCTTACCTTTCCTTTTTCGTTTTTTGCACTTACACACCTTATCACTTTTTATCTATGTTCTTAAAAAAATTGTGCATACTTAGAGAGTTAAATTGTTTTGCCGATGTCAGTATTTTATTTATTTATTATATAACATAATTTTAAAGGGGGTCCTATTCACAAGCCTTATTGGCTTCCTTGAACCCCCTTGCCCCATCTCCTTTTAAACTTAATACGTATATGTTTGTTTTTGATGGCAAAAATGATAATAAACAAATAAATAAATAAATTGACAAATGATAGGTGTGGGGAAGGTGCCTGGTGAAACTGAAAAACTGAAGGGAGCCACAAGCGAACGTGGAAGGTAACCATGACAACCCTACATATATGAGCAGCACCTTCCTGGCACTGTCACTGAGACCTTCAAAGGAGAAATGCGCACATACTTACCAAAAAAAAAACATCTAAAGGGAAGGGAGGGCTGGGAGCAAAAAACAGGTTAAGTTACTGCGTGCGAAAGCAACATATGATACTGTGAATCATTATATTCTGTTAGATAAACGTGAGTACTATGGATTCAGGGGGATTGTGTTAGAATGGTTTCGTAACTTCTTATCAAATAGGAAACAAATAGTTAATTATAGATCCGTTGAGTCAACAAATTCCATCGTTACTTGTGGGGTTTCCCAAGGGTCTGTCCTAGGCCCCTCGTTGTTTTTAGTGTATGTAAATGACATTTCGGAAAGTTTAAGTTTGTTATCATTTTTGCTGTTTGCAGATGGTATTAATTTATTCATCACTGACAAAGATATATATGTTATTCACCGGCCCAGGTCGGTCCATATTGGGAGAAACTGTGCCCGAGGTCTGAGTACGGCCGAGGACAATACTCAGACCAAGGGCATAGTTTCTCCCAGTACGGACCGAGATGGGCCAGTGAATAACACGTTTATTTTTTTCCTTCTGAGATTTAAAACTTTTAAGAAAATTTTACTTCATCCTCCAACCTATGTGGGTTGAAGTCTCTGTTGATGAAGCACGCAATCGATTACAAACCAAAACAAAACATTACAACATGATTTTTAGCTCGCTAATTTATTTTATGACAAGCTCTCGATCTTTTGGAATAGTGAAAGGTTTTTGTGACTCGGTAGACAATTCACAATCTGAGAGTCAAACAAGGATAAGAAGATTGACGAGTTTAATATTAAAAGCCCCGGAAAAAATATACAGCAAAGATTTTCTTTGGCTGAATTACTTCATAAAGATTAGTTCAATCGAGCGGGATGAAAACGTCACAAAGGCTTTATAAAAAGAGCTATTAACACATACCAATCCTAAAGTTTTGAAATGAATTTGAATAAAAGAAGGCAATGTGAGTAATAAGTATTGAAGAATTTGAAATGAAAGCAGCAATAACCGACTGCTGGAAAAGTGATTCGTGTTGTGTATTTAAGATTGAAAGCTAAATCGGTAATCATTGACAACAACATTTTCTGATAAATAGAAAACTAGCTAGCGAGAAAAAAGTTCAATGAAAAACGGCAGAATCTAGATTCAGACAGCAAAAATGGGAAACAAACTACAAACAGAGCAAAAATGTCGAATAAAGAGTGCACAAAAGCAAGATTGCAGTACCTACAGGGCGGTTATTAAGCTAGTGAAGCGACATCACGAGCCACCTGTTTTGCTTTACTTTAGCGGTTTTTCTGACTGACTTGCTTGATTCTCCCTTCAGATTTTTGGTCTGAATAATAAAATTCCCTTTTCCCTTACTAATGCCAATAATAGTGCAAGTTTTAAAAGAAAACTGGTTTGAACATCACGGTTTTGCTCATTCACAAACAACAAACAAACTTGTGAATGAAGCTGCCAAAGATTCTGCCTGGGTTCGCGGGCAAGATCGTAAAATACCGCCTGCTCTCAGAACTAACCAGATTGCAGGATTTGGAGGATACCGCCCGCGCACAAGCTTGAAAAGAAATAAATTAAGATACTATGTGACAATGCTAATCGAGAGCTTTGTAAAGTTGCAAATTGGCTTGCTGCCAACAAGTTGTCATTAAATGTGAAGAAAACACATTTTGTAATTTTTAGAGCAAAGGACAAAATAGTGGAACACATAAACAGTGTAATACTCTTGCTGCTTAATAATATGAAAGGCCACCATATTCAATACATATGTTTGCAATGCGTATATTAAAGGGGACCTCCTTGGAAAAGCTCAGCTGAGCTTGCAAAGATCTCCTGCTAACAGATTGTTATGATGTAATACATTAGTAATTAAGTTGCAAATATGAATAAAAGATTGATTGTTTGATTGATTGATTTGACATAGCAACTTGAGCAAAATTATTCACTTCAAGGAAAGTGCTGTAAAATATGCTAAAGCCCAAGACCGCTCCATGTACAGTTAGTGATGGAGACGGCTGCCTAAATTACATACATTTAGCCACATTAACCCATTGGCAAAAGATGGGTGTGGGGAAGGTGCATGGCGCAAACAGGGGAGTCAAAGGACTTGGTTTCCCCAAGGGCATTAAACACCAACCCCAAAATCCCTTGTAATAAAAACTAAAGAAAAGCAACTCACCACTGAAGATGAATAGAAGACCAAATGCCTGCCTGAAGTATGTCCACCAGAGCAATGAAGGTGTAAGCTGTCTGTAACCGCATCCAAACTGACACAACTGGGAAGGGGGCTGTACATATTTCCACAGTTCACACCTTCCTCATTTTTCATCCATTTTCCAACTCCAGTTAGCTTTTAGTTTTTTTTTCCTTTTTTATGGAAAGTTAGATGTGCAAAATAATGTAAACTACTGTATATTGCTGTAGGAGTGTCTTCAACTCAAGTGCCATTTTCTTTGTTGTTCTATAGGAGTGTTTACAGCAGCATTTGACTGTCAAATTGAGTGGTTAATTGTTAAAGGAATAGCTGATTATGCAGATGGTTCCCAGTTGCCTTCAGAGAGTTGGTTGTCCTGTGCTAGTGTGATGGCAGCATCTCTTGTTGCACACATTTTGAGTGAGCCCTGTGTTTTTCATTCATGGCCTCATTACCAAGGTAAATATTTCTCATACTGTTATTTCCCTTTTTTTAAGGGAACTAGTGGTGTGTTAGAATGTACTTCCTTGATGCCATAGTGACTCAACACTGCATTATGGGGGAGGTGCCACACATGACATCTTTTTCTGTTTCTTTTTGGTGTAGTTATTAATATTTGTTACGGTTTCTTAAAGGAACCTACAAACTGTAAGAGCATTGAAGAGATCTCTCGTCATTTTAAACCAAAAAGAGATTGAAGTACAGTCATGAAACTGAACAAAAAAAAGTTGAGGATGTTGTGTGAAACAGGGTAATTAGATTACAAGAACCTTCTATTGTTTAACAACCGCCACCAAGTGTTCTTAGCTGATGAGTCTGTTTTTTTCCAGTAGTCATATTGAGCTGACCACATAGCTATATTTCTTTTTTTTAAGTGTTACAACTACACTAGTCTTGATATTATGCAGTTTTAGTGATGTTATTAGTAGCAGTTATTTCTAGTAGATTCAGTCTTGAATGTAAGTGAGAGTAACTGAACAAAAAAAATTGTGGATTTTGTTGTGAGGTATAGGTTAGAAAAACTTTTTTTAGGTTAATTATATAGACACCGATGAAATACCAGGATTTTTCCAGTGACAAGAATTTGGTATCCAGTGAAGATACAATTTTTATCCTTCATATGTGAAGATGTCATGGTTGTCATGGCTACTTGAGTCTCAGTCAATAGGAAAAGAGCATCACAGCATCTCAATATCTCGCTCATTCGGTGTGCTCACTCGTCGTGAGATATCGAGTTGAACACTCGAAGATAAAATTTGTATCCACGCGCTGTCATGTAATATCCTCTATTTAACAACCGCCACCAAGTGTTCTCTGATGAGTCTGGTTTTTTTTGTTCAGCAGTCATATTGAGCTGACCACATAGCTATATTTCTTTTTTTAAGGGTGCAGTCGATTGGAAAATCTAGATTTCGATTTTAAAATCCGGATTTGGGATTTGCAATCGAACACGAAATCCGCAAGCGGATTTCAACACTGAGATATCTGTTTTTGAATTTCCTTTTTACCGTTCAATTGGGAAATCTGAAAAAGATTTAACAAACTGCCCTTAAGAACAGCGGTCTAGCATATGCACACATAATTAGCAAAAAGAAAAGCGCTATTCACAAGAATAGTTTTGCAAATCCTTTTTCGTATTTCCCAATCAAGTGGTAAAAAGGAAATCCATGAAATCCGGATTCACCCTTTCACCCAGAGGACAGATTTCTCGGAGATGAAATCCGTTTTCGGATTTCGCGTTTGATTCCAAAATCAGAAATCCAGATTTCAAAATCTAAATCCTAAGTGTTAAAACTA
Organism: Porites lobata; assembly: GCA_942486035.1. NCBI lineage: Eukaryota > Metazoa > Cnidaria > Anthozoa > Scleractinia > Poritidae > Porites > Porites lobata. The sequence goes on from CALNXK010000158.1 coordinate 341,199, forward strand.
CACTTTTAGTCTTGATATGCACTTCTAGTGAGGTTATTAGTAGCGGTTATTTCTAGCAAATTTCTTGAATTTAAGTGAAAGATCTCTTTTACCTGCAGATTTATCAGAGCAAAGCTCATCCTGCAGAACAAACGAACAGTTACCAAGTACCTCAGGTAACAATTTAAAGCCCCAGTCCACACCAATCCGGATATCTTTGAAACCGCATATTTTTTTTTTACATGAATAGGCACGGAAGACTGAGCTGCTTCACTGGTTCAGTGTTGAAGGGAGGCCGTCTTGTGATAAAGAAAATGTGCGGTTTCAGAAATATCCAGATTCGTGTGCACAGGGACTTTAGTGTCTAATGCTACATTGTACTTGTAGGCATTTCAACATGTTACGAGTTTAAGCTACATTTTTCCGTTCATTTTCCCTTCCTCTTGTTTTTTGTTTCTTTCCTTTTTTCTCGTTTTTGGTTTTAAGTTTTTTGTTTGTGTTTTCTTGTCATGGTTGATGTTTTTGGACCTCTCATATCAGGGGTGTCGTGTATATTAGCTAATAATTGGGCAAAATTATTTTGTCCTTGGAGGGGGGGAGCACTTATTTGAAGGCGGGTGCTAATTTGAACGTTCACAGTACATGTGTTCCATTTAATTGAAAAAAAAACCCTCTTCCCTCTCCTCTGTTAAGTTCTCTTGTCTAATTAGTACTATTTGCTCTCCGTTCCGTAGCTTATTTGTTAAATTTGTAAGGTTTTCACACCCTTATCCTGAGCGACTGACTTACGGTACAAAACAACAACAACACAGCTTCAAAAGCCATGTGTAACGTCAATGAACGAGTTAAAATAATCAGGACATTTTGATTTTGTAATACTAAATAAGAAGGGGAGGCCAGTATAATGTAAACTAATTGTAGTATGAAAGTTTTGAAATCTATAATTATCTTAAGAATTGATCAATAACGCATGAAGAATCTTGCTCCAGTGTTAACCTGAGATCAGGCTTTATTTTTATTTCACGCTTAGATGTAAATGGCCGTAATAGAAAAACTACGATTATCAGTTCTACCACAAAACTTGTACAATCAACTTCCTACTGCTCAATGCTTTAGAGACGATTTACGTTTAAAAAGATTTACTTTTCTCTATAAACAGATGCTGCAACTGCTTTTTTGGAGTGGAGTCAAAATCAGCTTTGCTCATTTTACAACAGCACCGCAAGCCAGTTAATGATTACCCCTTGGGACCGAGATAATACCATGGACATTGATGAGGTGTATGTACAGTTAACACTGCTAAGAGATGACAGAAAACTTGCTGGAACAACAAAAGAAAAGACTAAAGATTACAGTGAGATATTCGAAAGCCATGGTCATCATCTAATTCCTAAGAGAATTTTAGTGTATGGGAGGCCAGGAATAGGAAAGTCAACATTGACAAAGAAACTCGTCGTGGACTGGTCACGCGGTAATAAAGAAATCCTAACGAAGTTTGCTGTTGTACTTTTAATCAAGCTGCGAGATGTTTGCAACACGCAAGACTTCTGTGCCATGCTACAAAAGGCGGAGCTGTTGTCCGCAGGTGACCCTATGGTGTTTAGCCAATTGTATAATTACATTCTTCGTAACCAACAGAAAGTCCTACTTATTTTAGACGGCTATGATGAATATAGCGCCGAAAAATCATCGCCATTTCATCTGATGTGGAAAGGCACTCAATTGAGAGATTGCACTCTTCTTGTGACAACACGATCGCTGAAAAAAGATGAGTTAAGACCAGGAAGTCATGCTCAGATTGAAGTTAAAGGGTTTAATCAGGGGCAAGTTAAAGCATTTGTTCTTAAATTTCTTCGCGATCAAACAGAAGTAGAAAAGTTTTCAAATTTCCTGTATGGGCACAACCTGTGGGACTTGGCGGAAATACCACTTCTTTTGTTAATGTTGGTTCTAAGCTGGAAGGTTTCTGATTATCAAGGACCATCAACATCCCGTGCAAATCTGTATAACAGTTTTTGTCAGACGCTGCTTGATCACGTGACCGCAAAAACCTTAGATGAGACATTTAGAAGCGTGGATGAATACAGAGAAGACCTCGCAAAGTTGGGGGAACTTGCCTGGCAGGCACTTTTAAATGACTGTCTTTATTTCAAGCTCAGCAACTTGCCCGAGGACATTCGGTTATTCCTTGAGAAGTTTATCGATTTTGGCTTTCTACAGACTTCTAACCTTTCAGACTCTCCTCATCCTGAGAAACTGGCGTTCTTTCTTCATAAATCGGTGCAAGAATTCCTTGCCGCTTCGTTTTTAGTTCGTGATTTAAAAAATGCCGAGGAACCCTTCAACTCTCTGTCTAAAGTCGACTCATTTAAACGGTTTAAGGAGCTGTTTGAAGTTTTCAAGTTTGTGTCTGAGTTGTCATCAGAAGCTACCATTGCTGTTTTTAGCCAACTGAAGATGATAGGAGAAACAGAAGGTCTGGTAGATTACAACTTCGGTGAAAACCCTTCTGTTAAGGAACTCACAGAAGAACAAAGACAGTTTAATCATACTTGTCTAGATCTTTTTGTTTCCTGCCCTGCCTCAGACAGACAAGTTGTCTATCCTTCTTTTCTACAATGCCTCAATTTTGTTATAGTGATAGATTTAGACAATCCCTCCCTTTTGACGTCTGCAGTTGCTAGAGAACATTGTTTGAGGTCATCAAGTGTCCGTAGGCCAGATTATGTATTTTTTAAAGGAAACTTTGGCAGGTACGAAGAAGAATCTGACAAGCGTGATCAAAGGTCTTCTATCATGTTCGATTTGGACACAGTTGTTGTGACGTGTTATGGTGATTCAAAATCCGTAGATATTAAGTATTGCCATCTAGAAGCTCCCCAATTTTTCTTGAAGAAAGTTGGACAGCGATCAGTCTTATGTTTAACTCTCCTTGAGGCACTTCCATGGATACGAACCGATGGTCCGAAATGCGATGAACTGCTTAGATCATTAATATCAGCACCAAATTCCTCTCTTCAAGAGCCTGATCACGTGTCACAGAATCATGATGTTCGCAACTCTTCACAGTTAACTGAGAAAACATCTGACCAGACTCTGACCCACTCTCTGTCATATTTGAGAGAGATTAAAATTTGGGTACCAACAAGTGAACTTGTCAGTTTACTGAATAATCTTCAACATGTGCCTCGACTATCCAAGCTCGATTTACATGGTGTTGGTATGGAGAATCAAGAGTGTCAGTTACTTGCCACTGCTTTAAAGTATGTTGATAAGTTACGCTTACTGGGGTTATCAGGTAACCCACTCGGTCACGGGATAAGTGTGCTTGCTAAACACCTGCACAGTGTACCTCATCTACAAGTGCTGCTCCTGGAGAGTACACAGATGGGTGAAGAGGAAGTTTCAGCTTTAGCCCATAGTTTACAGAATGTGACTCAGCTGAGTGAACTTCGCTTATCAAACAACGCACTCGGTCACGGGATATTTGAGCTTGCTAAACACCTGTTCAGTGTGCCTCATCTGAAAGAGCTGGACCTGAGTGCTACACAGATGGGTGAGGAGGAAGTCACAGCTTTAGCCCGTAGTTTAAAGTATGTGACTCAGCTGAGTAAGCTTGACTTATTAAACAACCCACTCGGTCACAGGATAAGTGAGCTTGCAAAACAGCTGCACAATGTACCTCATCTAGAAAAGCTGTGCCTGCAAAATACACAGATGGATGAAGAGGAAGTTACAGCTTTAGCCCATAGTTTAAAGAATGTGACTCAGCTGAGTGAACTTCACTTATCAAACAACCCACTCGGTCAAGGGATAAGTGAGTTTACCAAACACCTGCACAATGTACCTCATCTGAAAAAGCTGCACCTGGATGATACACAGATGGGTGTAGAGGAAGTCACAGCTTTAGCCCATAGGCTCGTCAACGTACCAGAACTGAAGTTCCTTTCGCTTGGCAATAATCCGCTGGGCCGTGGAGTGACTGAACTAATCAGGTGTCTCAGAAGTAGTCCTCAACTTTCTGATCTCAGCCTTGAAAAAGTTCAACTGACGAAGAAAGAAGCCACTGAGCTGTGTACATTAGCAAATGAAAGGAACCACTTGATGGACCCCTGGAGGTCCTTCCCACACTCTACATCCTTCGTGACAAATAAATGGAACATGTACTTGAAGTCAGATTATCATGTAAGTTTCTCTTTTGTGATTCCCATTATTGATGCTCGTAATACCCAGGAACTTCCTGGTAGACGAAAAGGAACCGTTCTTCAAAGGAGCTGTGTATCCATTCTTATCCATACTAAAAAGACACAATTTTGTAAAAGAAAACTTGTCGAATAGTGGTCCAGCCGTGACACCTGTTTACATAATGTTCCTTCTAGAAGGACGATTACACGTGTACGTTTCGTTAAAGTGATGACTTTTTCAATCACGCTGAGGTTGGTAGGCAATTAGAGACACACCGTGTGTCTCTAATTGCCTACCAACCAATGGCATTGTTTTTGCAAAACAGTTATGGCTACCATGTTCACGAACTAACTTTACGTTATTTTTAATCCGTTGGTGCTTGTCTTCTTTATCATAGACGACCCCTATTGGTACATGGCAGCCTACATTTTGCGTACTTACAGAGGCAGAACTACAAGAAAAGGGAGTCGCATTTGATGAAATGGTACCATGCTGGACAGTCAATGACTACCACCAACTGTGTGGAAATCGTTTAGGTATCCCCGTATTTAAAAATACCCTTAGATATGACTTATATCCCTCCAATTTTAGTATCCCCCAATTTGGGTATCCCCCTAATTAAAGTATCCTCGCATTTCGGATGCCCCCCAATATCCCCGTATTTTCATGTCACCCTAAACTAAGTCTCTCGCATTTTGGTTGTTTTCTTGATTTAAGTATCCCAATATTTTGAACCCGTGCCCTCAGATCCCTGGTGATGTGGGTGAAAACAATGATCCTATCATGGTCGTTTTACAACCACTGAAATTGGCTCTACAACTTGACTTCTTTATACTGTTGTTGTTGTGTCAGTTCGTTGCGATGTCCTTAAAATAGTGGAATTGAATTGTAGTTTTTATTTCACAATGGTCGACCACCAGCTCAGTTATAGATCTTCAAGACAAAGTTAGAATGAAAGCCGTGTTTTAAAAAGAAATGGCTACTGCGATTGCCGGTGGTCACATAGACAAAAACCACCAGCTGTCAAAACGTTCCTCTTATACTGATGCAACATTTTACGTGTGCATGCAGTGTCTCTTTATGTGCAAACTAATCACATAAGGCAATCTTTAAACAATCACACGAGGCCATTTTATTTGCCGGAATTCCTGTCCAAGATACAAAATACTGTGAGTAGATTGAGTGGCAGGCATGATCCGGGTGGGCACGGTGTTTAACCGGATCATGCTTACTACCCAGGCTACGCTGCGAACGATAGGGTACTAAAGGGGATACCCAGGGTACGCTGCGAAGGATAGCACCTCGAAACAACAACCCAAATAACAAGGGATGTTAGTATCCCGGTAGGGTACTAGGGGATACCCAGGGTACGCTGCGAAGGATAGCACCTCGAAACAACAACCCAAATAACAAGGGATGTTAGTATCCCGGTAGGGTACTAGGGGATACCCAGGGTACGCTGCGAAGGATAGCACCTCGAAACAACAACCCAAATAACAAGGGATGTTAGTATCCCGGTAGGGTACTAGGGGATACCCAGGGTACGCTGCGAAGGATAGCACCTCGAAACAACAACCCAAATAACAAGGGATGTTAGTATCCCGGTAGGGTACTAGGGGATACCCAGGGTACGCTGCGAAGGATAGCACCTCGAAACAACAACCCAAATAACAAGGGATGTTAGCATCCCGGTAGGGTACTAGGGGATACCCAGGGTACGCTGCGAAATATAGTGCCTTCGAAACAACAACCCAAATAACAAGGGATGTTAGTTTCCCGGTAGGGTACTAGGGGATACCCAGGGTACGCTGCGAAAGACAGTGCCTTCGAAACAACAACCCAAATAACAAGGGATGTTAGTTTCCCGGTAGGGTACTAGGGGATACCCAGGGTGCGCTGCGAAATATAGTGCCTTCGAAACAACAACCCAAATAACAAGGGATGTTAGCATCCCGGTAGGGTACTAGGGGATACCCAGGGTACGCTGCGAAATATAGTGCCTTCAAAACAACAACCCAAATAACAAGGGATGTTAGTTTCCCGGTAGGGTACTAGGGGATACCCAGGGTAAGCTGCGAAATATAGTGCCTTCGAAACAACAACCCAAATAACAAGGGATTTTAGTTTCCCGGAAGGGTACTAGGGAATACCCGTAACACTGACCTGAAATAAAGAAAAAACCGCATCACGAGGGATTTGTATGCGGAGTTACTCAAAGCACAGGGATACCCAAAATTACGTTGGAGTAGATCGAGAGATTTTTGTACCTCTTAGCGTAAACACAGCATGCGATGCGTAACCATCATGAGTAAAACCAGGAGTCCATCAAACTCAAGAGTCCATCACTCATGTCGGCCTGGTTCAGAAGTAGAATTTTCAGCAATGGGGCATGAGGTCAACGAATTTTCAGCCGAAGAGAGTTTACTTTGTTCATTTGGCTGAAGAAACCTGAATAATAAGTAAGAACCAATGGGGCTTCATTTAGGACATCACCTTCCATTGCTGATCGCGATGTCGTTTTTGAATAAAGTGGATTTTGCGGAGAAAGAAATCTTAAAATAGGGGAAACGCCTAACGTACTGTAACATTAATTACTAACCGGCCAGGGTTGGTTGGCGGTGACTCCCGTATAATAGGGAAAGGGAAGCTCATTGGAAAATTAGAATTAAATCCCTAAAGGAGACGATACTTCAACAAAGTATGGTGGTGTTTTGCCTTTTTTGAGATACAATTTTTTCACGCACAGCCTCAAGGAAGAGAGAATGAACTCATCTAGCCCTAGACGATACCTGTAAGGAAACAAATATTGGCTTTGCGTCCTGGCCACGCTAAGTGAGACCAAAGTTCGCAATCCCTACCCCTAAGCAAGAAGATGAGCTTCCCCGTCACTTTTATATGGGTTCCCCCCGCCCCCAGTGATGCTGAGAAGAAATGGGCTCCTGGTATTAGTTGATTTGTAACTCATCTAGAAACGCCATTAATTTTCTTAGACAGCATTCTTCATTTCAACGTAAACACAAAATAGTTCATTACATTTTTGGCTGTTCCATGTTATGGTTCAAAACTACAACCAGTTGAAAAACACTTCCACGAAAAACCGATTTGTACTACTTCAAATCGCTGCTAGTCACACACCTCACCTCCCTCCTCCTTTCCATTCAAAGTTGTTCCTCCAAATTTTGAGCATGGTCTTGTATTGCTAGCAACTTTGATAAGGGGTGGAGGGTGGATCCCAAGCACAAGATATGGACAGCCAAAATAGGTACAGTACAGTGTCTCAAGTACTTTTGCAACTGTTTGTAGCTATACCATGTAATTGGTGCAACCGATTAAAACCTAATACCCTTTTGAAGCTACTTCTTAGGTCTACTGAGCACAACCCCTACCCAATATTTAAAGGTGATTTCCGTTTTCCTTAGTGATAGTCGCTGTTGCGTAAGATGCAAACGATTCAAAATGTCTGTTGAAGAAGTTCGTAACGCTGCATTTAAGTCTGGTTTTCATGTGATCCTCCGTATCGTCCAAATCGCTCAAAAAGCCTAAAATGTGTAAAGGTGATAGAGGCAATCAAAACCAAGCTTGAGTTTTCAGCCCCATGTAATTATTACCTTGTGTAGTTGACTGTTCATTAGCAGCGACCAATAACAGTCCAGTGTGTTTGGTGATATTACTTCGTTTTTCCCTTTCGTAAGCCGTTTCAGCAAAGCAATATGCAGGCTTCCTAGTGCAAAGGAGTTTTAACAGTTTCCACAAACATTTTTTTTTAATTATTTGAAATCGCAAACAAATCGATATTGTACATGATCAACATGAGCATGTGATCATGGCCTGTTCATTAGCAATGACTAATAACAGTTCAGTGAATTTGCTGACATTGCTTTGGTCGTACGTTTTGTTAATGTGTCTTGCTAGGACAGTATAACGCTTTCAAATGCAGAGCGGTTTTACCTGTAAAAAACAGTTTCAAGAAAATGTGGATTCCATGAACTAGCAAGCAGATCAACATTGTACAAGACGATAAACTTGCGGTTTAAACTGTACATAATTTACGTATTCAAGTGATGCAGATGAGATTATATTTTCTACCTGCAAGTTTAGATTCGTAAAATATAAAACTAAGGTAGCTTTCTGAATTCAGGTTCAGGAGTAAATTTGTTGCCTGTACTGTTCATTAGCAGTGACTAATAACAGTTCAGTGTGTTTATTTTGATATTAATGATTGATGATTGATTTACTTAGCTGTGGCAGTATTTACAATGCATCCAGATGCAGCGTATGTTTCTCAGTTTTATGAAATGAGCTGGCACACAAGTCAGCATTGTGAAACCGAATATGAGCCTTACATTGTAAACTATACATCATTTACGTATATCCAGTGATGTATTTTTGTTAACAATGTTAGTTATTGTAGCTGATGCAGATGAAGTTTTTCCTATCTGCATTTTTAGATAGTCTTATCCGAATAAACAATATACAGTTATGAATTTTAAATACTACGATGCAAATTTATTATATAAAATAGTCACTCTCTGGATTCAGATCCAGGTTCAAAGCAAATTTGTTGTATGAACTGTTCATTGGCAGTGAATAATAACAGTTCATTGTGTTTGCTCCGATTGTACAATATACAGTAATGAATTCATAATACTACCATTTAAATTTATCATAAAAAAGAGTCGCTCGCTGGATTCAGATCCAGGTTTTAAGTAAATTTGTTGTATGCACTGTTTATTAGCAGTGACTAATAACAGTTCAGTGTGTTTACTCCGATTGTACAATATACAGTAATGAATTCATAATTCTACCGTGTAAAGTTATTATATAATATAGTCGCTACCTGGATTCAGATCCAGGTTTTAAGTAAATTTGTTGTGTGAACTGTTCATCAGCAGTGACTGATAACAGTAAAGTGTGTTTACACCGATTGTACAATATACAGTAATGAATTCATAATACTACCATGTAAATTTATTATATAAAATAGTCGCTCTCTGGATTCAGATTCAGGTTTTAAGTAAATTTGTTGTATGAACTGTTCGTTAGCAGTGACTAATAACAGTTCAGTGTGTTTACTTCGATTTGTACAATATACAGTAATGAATTCATAATAGTACCATGTAAATTTATTATATAAAATAGTCGCTATCTGGATTCAGATCCAGGTTTTAAGTAAATTTTTCTGTATGAACTGTCGTTTCCATGAACTGACAAACAGATCAGGAATGACGATACGAAGAACATGATCGTTCAACTGCTGATTATTACATACAGTCTTATATAGTGATGAATCATGATACGAGGATTTAGATTTAGTTTGTGTAAGCGATACAGCTGTGATTATTCTTACATGTCAGTTTACTGAATATTTTTAAAGTAATCAAGAATGCTTTTAGGATTCGGATCCATGTTCAGAGTAAGTTTGATGCCTGCACTGTTCATTAGCAGTGATTAATAACAGTCAGTGAAATTACTCCGACCGTTCATTTTGTTATTGAAACTTATTCACTAGGTGGGTTAATATTAATGCACCCAAGTGCAGCGCGATTTTCTCTGTTTCATCAAAACATAATTTCCGTGAGCTGGCGAACAAATCAGCTTTGTAAAATACGATGAAACAGTTCTTAAACTGTACATCTTCTAGGGATATGCAGTGATGGATTTATAAAATTAGATAAGTTTTTATGCTAACTGGTGTCATAATACGGTAAATCTACGGTTTAACACAGGTCACCAAAGCCTAAATATATGACTTCGTATACACTATAGAAGATAACACCTAGAATAAATACATTAGATAAATTTTAACAGCTAAAATTCTTCAATAAAGTGCTATTACAGTCACCTGGTGTTCTTTTCTGCCTCTCTGTTTTCAGCGCAATTCAAGAATGAGGATGCACAATGTGGAATATGGGGCCATGACACATTGTAGTTTATTCTGAACGAATGTTGCTAAGGATTGAGCAAAATTGAAAATGTTCAAACAAAAATGGCCTATACGTGGAGGCTCCACCCGAAGGGAATACCGTTTCCAGGCTTCAAGTATATGGGAGTGTTGGGATTTCACTTGTTGAGGTATATGAAAGAGTAGGGAAAACTGTCATTTCGGTTGGTAAAAGCCCAAAAATGGCTAACAGACGCATTACATGGCTGTGAAAAGAGCTGAGTAGCTGGTTTTGTGATTTATTCATATTAAAAGACAGGTCATTTACAACAGTTAAGAGGGATGTAAAGTTCTAAACTATGTATGTGAAAGGAGTACCATTGCCAACAGAAGGTATACCGAAGGGGGACCTTTTCTGTCATAAATGGTATATAAAAGGGTAAGGGGTTGGACCTCGGGGCGGAGCCCCCACGTATTAAACTTTGTTGAGAACCCCCGGGGCTTCAATCTTTGCTGAATTCCTAAGGAAGCCTTACTCCTAAAGAACAAGATGAAATTATTGGTAATAAAATTTCCACTGTTAATCAGCGTACTCGAGATATTACCGGACATTTGCAAGTATTGCAACTGAAGGTCTGAGACAACAAAAACTGAAGTCCGAGTCAGAATTTTTTAGCGGCACTTCGGTTTCATGAAGGTGAAAGACAAAAAGAATTCGCGCAAGCTTTGTTGAGCATAATGTCAGCTGGGTTTTTCCTTTTCTTTTTTTTTTGTTTTCTGTTTAAAGAAGTGTAATTTATTCGTGGCTTTCCCACGAACATCAATATAATTAGGCAGAATTGAAATGAGCTTAACCAAACAAGTCGTTAGCATTTCAGAATTGTTTCGTGCTCCCTAAATTGACATTAAGAATGAAGGTGATGCTACACGGAACAATTTGCAACGACGATTTTTAGCACAACACAGCGTTGCAACATTGTTCCAACATTGCAACGCTGTGTTGCACGATTACAACTTTGGTGCAGTGGTCATGAGAAATATCGATCTGCTTTGCACGCGAAGCATAATAGTTCCCAGTCTGCTTTTGCACAATTTGTTTATGTCCCTCAATCTCTTGTGCCAGGAATTTAGCAAACCCCGCTTCCTCTTACACTTACAGGATCGACTCACAGGTCCGACTCACGTCTCGGGTTCGGAATTAAAAGTATTTAAGTCTCGGTCTCGAATTTTGAAACCAGGGTCTCGCAGTCTCGCCAA
>CALNXK010000158.1:362500-477500 GCA_942486035.1 Porites lobata
TTGATGCGCTCGTTCCAGCGGAGTCGACGTAATTCCCTTAATTAACCATGTCAAAAAAGAAGAAACCGTGGAAAGGTCTCTTGTATGTGGACGCCCTCAGCTCCGCTAGTGATATGAACACGTGACTGCGGGTGATTACTTGTACTGTAATTTCGCGGTAGTTCTTTCTTTGATATTCATAGAAAGAAAACAAACCAAGAAAAAAACCGCTGTTCGTAAAATAAAATAACGGGAGCTCTTAGCCCTCTTGGATAAATTAAAACGCTTTAAGGAATTGAAAAACAACAACAAGAAGAAGAACAAAACATGATAAAACATAATAAACAAGAAACTACAGAGAAAACAATCGGTTCTATTGAGGGTACTTCCGCGATTGTGCTATGTGAGATTGATAAAAAAGACCGCATCGAAACCTGAGGCATGTTACGATTCACGACCGACCGAAATAAGATCCTGAAATAGGAAATTATGAGTATCAACAACAGCGAAATTTGTATTTAGTTAGGGGTCAATATTAGCTTTATTATCTTGAAATTGATTTTATTTTTGGTTTTGATTTGAAACTAATTAAGGTTCCTATTATTAGAATTTGGCAAGTTCGTTACTAACTGTTCAGTCTACCACACGGCTGAATCCCTATTTCTTTTTATAATCTGTGTTTATTGCAAGCAGCATGTTTGAAAGTAAAGTATTGTTCGAGTGTGGCCTTTAACTGTTGTGAGATTAAAAATCAAAAGCTATTCAAATTGGAGCGTCCGCCGATCAACAGCATCATCAGAGAGCTCGGGTGTTATTTTTTAATTTTTAAATTTATAGCAATTTAAATCCTCACTAGAACAGTATTTCACTTCTATTTCTGTTGTTAGTAATAGCGACTAAGGGAGTGAGCAATTGAACTTTTCTAAATTAATAAAACTATACAAGACCTTATTCATTCACAAATTTGAGGGTCCCTTGATTGGCTTTTCGGGATCCAAGATTTGCCTCATTTGATGGCTGGTATCCAGGGATTGAGTGCCCCTCATCCCTAAATCCCGAAGATAACATTCGGGATCACGGCTTTGAACGAAAATTTTTGTCGGGATTACGGGATTGAAAAATCCTATTTGAAACCCTCATATTTAGAAGGTGGAGCCCGGAAATAAACCGACAGATTAAATAGCACTAGAGGAGAGTAAGTACACTACTCTAAAGCTTTTATTTGAATGGTTATACCATACATCTGACAAAAGGATAAGTAAATTTAAGAACTACCTTGTACAGCATAATCAGTAGCTTTCATCTATATGGTCACACCAAAGGATTTTATCCACAGACTCAAAAGTTAGAACCACCTTGTGCAACATAATAAACTTTACCACAGGAAAGTACTGCTCAGTAGCTTTCATTTGAATGGTCACACCATAGGATTTCATCCACAGACTCACGTTAAAACCACCTTGCAAGGCATAATAAACAGTACCACAGGAAAGTACTGCTCAGAAGCTTTCATTTGAATGGCCACACCTCAGGATTCAATCCACATACTCAAAAGTTAGAACCACCTTGTACAGCATAATAAACAGTACCACAAAAAAGTACTACTAAGTAGCTTCCATTTGAATGGTCACACAATAGGATTTCATCCACAGACTGAAAAGTTTGAATCACCTTGTACAGCACACTAAACAGACCTACATGGAAGAACTGCTTAGTTGCTTTTATTTTCGTCACAATTCAGGACTTCTAAGAGCACTTCTACTTCAAATGAAAACTTGCTGCATGACAGTTTGCCAAAATGCCCACAGGTCAGTTGTTGTTTAATACGGTAGCTTCAGGTTGTCCTTGTTGACTAACTATGACAAATAACTGCATTATAGCTATAAAGCCGAAAAGTCAAGCACAATTTTCGTAACGGGGAGAACGAAGGTAGACCCTAAATTTTAAGCTGATCAAAATGCTTGCAATCACGTCTTGAGCAGTGCTTTCAATGGTTTTAACAAACCAGACATTTTCACCCCCAAAACGGCAACACTTAGTTACGGTCAATCGATTCAGTGACGTTAGAGACTTTACTCCTTTAAAGCTAATATCTTATATCTAAGTTTATAGTTTATTTTTGTAGAGGAGCGAGGTGTTTGGTATTGACGTAAAGAGTTAAACTACGGATACAATCAAAAATTGTGTTTACCTAGTACGTGTATGTTCGTGCCATTCTGCTTGCATTCGACATTTGCAGTTCAGTGTGTTTGAGGCTTGTTTGTTTGTTTGTTTTTGCTTCTTGTTGAAATTTTCAGCTTAAATTTTGAAGGATATGCCTCAATACTTTTCGGCTCTATACTTTTTTTGTTGTTTAAGTGCGCAAGAACAGATGTAAAATTTTGAATGTTGACTTCGAAGCCACGTCTACTGCGCAGTTTTGCAGCAACTCCTTTGCATTTTAAATCATTTCCTCTTTGAAGATTTTATCTTTCCCGTCTTTTTTCAATAAAGGTAATTGTATCAAGAGCTTTGTAACTCCAAAATTTACATGTGTCATATCTTTTGTTGTCGAGCAATTGAACTGGAATGGCGTTTAAGACCTGAATTTACTGAAACAACCGACGACCAATGGTTTCTTAGTAACTAAACTTTGAGGGTAAGTCATTTTAAGTGAATATTTTATTATTTATGGGGACAATTCTTTGGCCTGAAGCTAAACCTTTGACTGAGAGAATCCGAGTGCATTGAGCAGTAATTAAAACATTTTACTGAAGATCGATTCCCTGACACATTTCTTTTTATCTCCATTAAACTTACCCTCAGCTTTACGTTAGATCATATTAGAAATAGAAGTCTCGAGAACTCCTCGTGAGGAATTTATTGTCTTAAGTACATTATGTAAGAACCAGTCTGCGGTTCTTTAAAAAGAAGGTCTGCGTAACTAGATTTTAATACGGATTTATATTAGCACTTCTGACAAAAATAAACCTATATGCCATTAGGCGGATGGCGATAATCTGTTATTATTGATCGGATGTTTCTATAAAGCCACGGGCGACCGCCTTCACGGCACGTTATGTATGAATGTCTGTCCGCCGCAAGCTTTCTAAGGAAATAATCATTATATATGGGGTACATATCCTCTTTGGTTTGGTTTAGCCTGCCTGTGAAAGGTAACCTCAAAAAATCAAACAGCCACCGAATGACTTCAGGTACCATATTCTGTAATTAAGTTAATTGTGTTTTTAGATGTGGATTTAGAGCAAGAATGCTTTGTGCTAAGATCTTAAACGGAGCTTATTCTCATTTGTTCCACTGGATAGATTGAATAAGCTAGCGAGGAAACAAATCCATAGTCAAGAAACTTGATCTTCGCCGCTGTCGTCTACAAGCACTGTGGATAAATAAGAGGATCGTAGTCGTCGACAATTTGCGGTTTTAGCGGCAGTAACAGCGATCGAAGCTCTTCAGTGCATGTCCAAAGATTGTGGATTTTGGCAAATTATCTCAAGACGCGAGGAACAAACGCTTCATTCAACTATGGGCTCATTGAACCATGAATTGCAGCTCCTACAAGGCAATCATTTTCCCGAGGACTCCGTGGGAAGTACAGAAACCCAAGTACTTCAAAAAGAGGGACGGATATCGCGCAAACTCCTCGTATTTGCTTTTACGGTAGTGACGACTGGAATAATATGTTTGGTGGTCGGCATTGCGTTTCTACGTATGAAAGAATCGCAAAATGACAATTTATTCTCCGCAACGATAAACCCAACCGAGAACACACGACCTCAAAATAACGAGTGCTCGATTCAAACATCGGTCACCCCGAATTTCACCGAAAGTTGCAGCTTCTCGCGGGAGTTCAAAGAATCAGGTATTTAACAAGAATAGCCTTGTTGTTTTAATTAATCGTTTGTTAGTACTTTGGAGTGAAAAAAAACACAGACCACCCACTACTACGAACAACCAGGGCTCTAATCCGCTTTTATGAGCAATTGATTACGTCTTTTACAATTCAAATAAAGGCATCACTTTTGCAATAACTCTTAACGAATAGCTCATGTCGTTTTGGCCAATTACGTGGTCAAAGGTCAAAGCCAAAAAAGAATTTTGTGCAATCGAAAAATGCGATAGATCTTCCGGATTTTCAAATTTACGAGATTGTTTTGATGATTTCTGTGATTTATAAATCTTGTCATCAGATGAAAAAAATTAAATATTCATTTTCTGACTGCAAAGAACTCTGTTAATGGAGAAAATTGAAAGACTATTGAAATGAGGATAAACTTGTTATTTTATAAATTTTTTAAGGCACTTTTCACATTTTGTAAACGTTTTTCTAACAAAGAAATTCAAGAGGATTAGTTAGGAGCCATCTAAAATCACTAAAATTGAGTACCTCTAGCGAAACAGTCGCTAATAAATGCAAATTTAATAACCTTTTCATGTCCTCGAGCAAGAATGTCAAAAAAATGATGAAAAAATCAACAAAGCAATGATTACTTTATTCGATGGTCAAAACAAATTAGCGACTCTCGCTATGAAGTGTAATAGTTAATGAACTCAAACGGAGACCTTTTTTTCACCCTGGAGTTTCAGTGATTATACACTGAGGCACGAATTTTGTATTTCAGTAAAACTGATTCCGCATACAGAATATTTTCTTGATAGCAAACAAATAAAAGTCGTTGCGTGTTCTAATAGTTTATTGAGTTTATCCTAGGAACTTTGAATTCAGCGGATATTTACGTGACTGATGAGAGTCAGGAAGATTTTGCGCAATCTCTGAAAGCCCGGAGGAAATCGTCAAAATTAAAACGGGACTTCATAAGTTTTGGAGAAAAAAAGCCAAATTTGTGCCATTTCAGACTGAAGAATGACTAAAAAAGCTGGACTTCTCACGATGACTATCACCAGAATAGAACGGAAAGGAATGGTAAATGTTCTAACTGTGAAAACCTTTATTAAATCGTTGAAAATTCCGTTCAGCTTAGAATTAGTTTTTTTTGTCTTTTTTGAAACAGCTATAAAAGAAATGATGGCATCGCTTTAGCTTTAAGGCCGAGTGACCTGACCTTTCTCTTAAGTGTTTTTGACTGAGAAAATTTGGTTCATAAACACAAGATAAAACTGGGAAAACTGTACTTAGTAAGACAAACAACAGCGTACGGGAAAAATTGAGCGATACGCAAAAGCCGAAGCTTTCATTTCAGTGATCGTACGATTTCGTCCTCGTTCCGCGCAGAATTAGGAAAAATTTAGTCCCCCAATACAGCGTAATAAGCAGCACTATTCAAATACAGAAAAGTACTAAAGTAATAAAGTAGTAAACAGCATCACAAGAAAATGTTTCTGAAGAAGTTTTTATTTGAATTGTCACATTTGAAAATGTTGATTTTGTCCACACTCTTAAGTTAGAACCACGGCAAAGTACTGCTCAGTAGCTTTCATTTGAATAATTACATTAAAGTCTTCATCCACAGATCGACTCGAAAGTTAGAAATCAATTTGCAGAGCAAAGATATTTCAATATACAGTATTGTACAAGTACGTACGATCTTTAATAGCTTAAAAGGCGTAATACTGCAGCAAAAATGATTGAATGAAAATTTTAAATAATTCATAGAGAAAATTTCTTGAAAAGTAATTGCAGCTTAAGTAACATGAATTAGTTGAAAAACAGTAGGAACAAAATCTCGTGTTGTACAAAAATTTAAGCTTCCACTTTTTAAGGCAAAATTGCGTTGATTACTTTTCAGGGAGTAATCACTTACATTTCACAGCAGCTTATGTAATATATTGGTATACAGAAGAATACGACTCAGTGTGCATTCTTTATTCGTTCATAGCTATATAATGAGCAATTGAAAGTAATTGCTGCAGACTTATTAATCAATACCAAATTACATGTCGGAAACCGAAAGATTAATGGCAGTGGCTGCGCTGCTTCATGGCGAAATTAATGGAAAGAAAAGTCATTTACATTAAGTGACAGAAACTATAAATCTGGAGAAAAAAATCGCAATTTTATTTTCAAAAATACTGAAAATTGAATGATGCTATGTAAAAGTGCGGATGAAGAGATTTCGCCAGTGAGCGATCACATACCGTAAAACAACAAGTCTTTCAGGATGATCGAGTCAGAAATGGCTAGTGAAAAAGGCCTCGTTGTACACGGCTTAAACGGCGGCTGACATAACAGACTCTAGTATGCTGATTGTATTCAAGGATAACTTCAAATTTTATATTAATTAAGAAATTTTGGGGAAAAACAAATAGCGCCGAGCACATGTGTCGATGAAAAGGCCGGATTTCATTGGAATGGTCGCCCATCAGAAGATTTTGTTTGTCTAAAAAACCACGATCTCTTTAATTATGGACACTATGAGTGCGAAGTAAAAAACGTTTAGAGTGATATAAAAAGTTATTATACAGGGAATTTTTACCGAACCAAATAGAAAATTTCCTGATTTCAAAGATACCGAAATGTGTGGCTGGTAAAGTTTTATTTGAGTGTACGCATTACACTACAGGGGCAACGGAACAAAAGTTCGAAATCAATCTCTTTTTCTGACGGGCACAACAATCTGTTTTATACTTATAAATTTTTACGGAACAGCTAGCAGACATTTGTCATTCCAATGACGGTGGTGGCTAAATAGGCCCATGATTTAGCTCTTGTGATATCCAACATGTAAGACAAAAAAAATTAAAATAGTTTTGTTACCAAGAATGGGAAACTTGCCGATTTTAAAAACCGCAAAATCGTATTGAACATCTTGCCAGACAAAGGGACAATCGAAAATTTAAGAACTTTGGCGCCCGGATAGACAACGAGGAAGCCGATTAACAACCCAAATCCCAAATTTAACTTGTATCTATAATTTTCCACTTGAAAAAGAATGATGAGCAATCACAACCTAATCATTACGCAGTTACTTTCTATTTAGTAGGAATAATATAATGTTTTCTATATTCGAAATAAACTTCTCATTTATAAGTTAGAAACACCTTTTTAAATCCTAGCTCTTATCTTAGATCTTCTCAAGTTCGTTTTCTGTTATGCTATTTTTTTTTTTTTTTTTTTGGAACTTACTGCAATATCAGGTATTTCTAGGAATGATTTCATGAGTGGATTACTCACTTTTATAAACCGCAGGGTCATCGAGAGGCGGGCGCCTGGCGCGCTTATCGTCCGGCGTATTGCGCATGTCTTAAAAATTTTAAACATGTTACACATCTCAGTCACCTGTCTACCGCTTCTTAAAGTTCAGCAACCCTGGGAATATTGACGATTCAATAGTTAGAATCTACTTTTAATTAAAATGTAGGAACCAGAGGCAATCATAAATCAGTCTGTCATGATTTCGTGAATCTTTTATTAATTGTGTAGATTTTTAGAAAAACAGCTTACGTTTTTATTAAAGCCTTCTTTAAAATTCATGGCCTTGTATTTAAGATGATCAAACTAAAATTAGCTGGACTGCCAAACCACGCCCTAGTATTTGCACATCTAAAACGGTGAGCCCCTAAACTGATCTTTCACGTATTATCCTAGTCTCATGTGATATACCATTTCATCTGTTCATCTGCTGATAAACGCTGTTTTCAACTGAAAAGAGACAACGCTAACATTTTTAGTTCTTAAGCCCAACAGAATTTTAACTAATCAACTAATTTTTTATTACTAACTATTCCAGATGAGCACTAAAACGGTAACAAATACATGTACCATGCAAGTCGAATTTTAGCCATAAATTGAAAAAAGCTTCAGTATCGATATAATAGATTACATACTATGAAATCCTATTGAAACTTAGGGCTTTGAAACAAATTTTTTGCCCTCGCACGGCCTGGTACTGTCTTAGCCAAAAGGTCACCATTCTTAGAAAAATATAAATCATGTGCCAAAGATGCCTTAACTTTCGTAACATGGCGAAGATTTTGTTTTGCCGGATATTCTTAATACATAAGAACTTACAAGGAAAAAGTAGTGAGGATTAATATTGCAAATCTGCAGCTCCCTATTTCTTGCTTTTTAGTTCTTCTTTGCCAAGTGATTTGCAAATAATAAGCTAAGGTTCGGTTTTAACTGTTTTAAATTTTGCGAATCTGGGATTTGTTGAAGATCGGGAGCAAAATTTAATACCCTGGAACCATGTGCACCATAGAGATTTTACTTTGCAATAAAGGTATTGCAATATATTTCTAACCAAAAACATTGCAATCCTACATAACATATTGTAGCTCACGTCTGTTATTGAGTGATCGACTAGTGCATTAAACGATTGATTTGACTTCAGTCTTTTGGATTCTCCTGGTCTCATCATAACCGTTTTCTCTCCCCTTTTCGATATATTACGATTTCCTTGCTTGCAAATATGATGTCTTTATAATCCCTGCACCTCAATTTAGTAATGCACAGTGAATTGTTTTCTCCCATGCATAAGCAAAACATATGAATCCGGGTGATACACCGCCAGCAGATCCATTAATGGTTGAAAGTTGTTCTAACTTTTACTATACTTTTCATAATTTGCCGTCCAGAATTGTGTTCACTGGAAGAAAACATTATAACTTATCAGGCAATGTTGATATCATTCAATTTCGTTTGGCTATATGAATACCGTTTGTCTATCCATGTTCTGTATTTTTTCATTTTTTGTTTGCTTATATTGGCGTATTCAACGTATCACCAATCTTTAGTTAGTTTCTTATCATAACAGATAAGAGGCGGAGTGCTAAAAGATATCAAAACACTACACTAGCCTTCTGCAACCTTCCGGAAGTTCAAGAAAATCTATTTAAAGTGAATGCTACGTAACGGTAGTAATTATATAAAGATTATGAAACTAAGCGAAGCGAATCCCTACGGCCTCTTAAGGCGTATTTATTGTCACGTATATACACAACTCTCCCGAGGCACATATCGTGAATTTCAAGGCTGATATCGTCTTTATCTTTACTTGCTTCTCAATCTCAAAGGCTGGGCCCTTAAGGCTTAAATATCAATTTGTAATTCACGAGCATGATCATACTATCACGCACACGGAAACCGACTTATTCTCCCCCTTCGAACTACCTTTGTCGGATTCTTTTCATCGTGATCACGAACGCCAAGCTTTGAAATTAGAAACGTCGTGGTTAGCTAGTAATGTTATCTTTCGAAGGCCTAAACCGGCTAGAAGATGAAAAAATGAAAATAACGATTATTTGTAGTATTTGTGATCTGCTTAAAACATGGAATGTAAAACCTTAGGAAAATGAACTTGTCTTTCTATCCTAAAAATTATAACAAAGATGATGCCTTTATCTGAGCATAGCACGGAGGATTTCAGTCATTTTTCGAAGGATTAAGATACACAGGTTTATAAGTTGAACTCGAACGTGGTTAAATAAACTGTTCGCTCAGGAGGAAAAAAACCATAATCTATTCTTGTCCGCAAAAAAAAAGCTTAAGTGAACTACCTTGTATAAAAATGATTCGAGTGAGAAATTGACGGGTGAGAGAATTTCATTTAACTGCAACAGTTATATAAATTCAAGATTCTGCAAATATGGGGATAGCAAATGTTTGGCAAATTGTAACAGTTGCTAAATATGTGACCAAAATATTTATGTTTGGATATTACAACTGAACAATATTGGTAATTACAGCCTGAAATAGCTTGTGCCTGTTTTAACCTCTACACTGAATCACTCTCATCAACTTGTAGAACACCCTATATAAAACAAGTGTTTTTTTTATGTTCGCGCATGTGCTCTCTTTGTTTTGAGATGCATATAAAAGCGAGTACTAAAGTAATCACATTTTTTTTTTACTTTTCCTCTTCAGTTGGTATTTCCCATACCCACCTTTTCCTTTAAACTAAAATACATGACATTAACACTTCTATAACTAAAGTAAATTTTAAAAAAATCTTTTATAAAATATTAGGAAGAATAGGAATACAGTTAACCAAAGCACTTCATAGCAGAGGTCCTTTAATTCGAATTTTCCTTAAAATAGTTTAATTGTTTTTGGAAAAGGTTACATGTCATAGAGGTTTAGTATCTGACGATTAAGAGAGTTCATATTTCTCAGAATATAGTGACTTTTATTCCCCTTCATTGTCTAACGACAAAGCACTGAATAAAGGTATTTGCCATCCGAAAGCTTAAGAGGTTATGACATTAAGCCCAAACAAAAAATCAAGGATTGTATAAGTCTATAATGCTTGGATTATAACGATATGCAAGGCATGAACATTTTTACTTCGCCTTATGACCGTCTTTATATGATTTGAAATCAAATATAAGATAAACAGCGCGTTTCAAAGGCTTAGACTTTTTTAACTAACCCTTGCTGCCAAAGATTTCTAACTAAATTCGAATCGAGCCGCGTAAACCTTAAAATAAAACTTAATGAAATTGATCTGTTTTTTAACTTATTACATTCTGAGTTATTAGGTTTAACTTTTATCAATTACTCATGTTTCGTTTAATTGGTAACTTTAAAAAGTTTTTCTTTTATTATTAGAGCTTAACAGAGGACTCAAATCGAAACCTTTCGGTTACCTTGTTTAGGGAATTTAGTAGGTGTTAAACACCCCGGGGGGACTCTTGGGAATACTTGTTTGAGGGGAGGGCGCAGCTGCCAGCAGCTGTACACAGGCTACCCAAATTTTAGCGTATATGGAAGATCTTTTATCTGCAGTATCTCCAGTATTATGTGGGTGTTCACTGTAACTGCAGGCCGTTAGACCTAGGCCAAACGTCCAACTTTTCATGAGACGAACCAAATTCAGTGAGGTAAGTTCATGAAAAGCTCGATGTTTGGCTCAGTTACTGAAATTCGTCTGTATGAGTTTGGATTGTCCGACACGTAACGGACGAATAGAACATCTGAAGATCGTCTCGGGTACAATTTTTTCGATCTTCACATACGACGAACTAAACTTATAGATCAAACATTTGTATCATAATTAGTATATTTAGCTTTATTCGAGAGAAAATTTATTGAGATTACTTTGGTGGTCTGATTCAGTTGATTGGTTCGACGCGTCCTAAATAAAAGTTCGACTTCTGACCCAACACGACGATCTTAAATTAATTTAGGTCGACTCAAATTAGAGTTTGGTTCATCTCATGAAAAGGTCGACGTTTCGCCTAGACCTTACATTTTGCTGATTTCTGTTCATTCCTCAGGTCTTCTCGGTTTTATACAGAAGCTTAACACCCATTTCTACGAGCTACATCCTTATGAAGTGCCATACCGGCCTCATGTAACTCCTGACGAGGTCAGGAACAGTTTTAAAGCGTTCGATCCAGCCCCGTCAAGTATCAAGAAGATTACAGACACATCAAAGGCATTATTGCAGGAACTCAAGACGATAAACTTTAAAGCGGAGCTTATGAAAGCTAGAGAAGTGAAAGCAGTGGCGAAAATGAATCATTTTCTGCAGCATAGTTTTGGAAATGTGTATGATTTTGACTATTATTCAGGTAAATAAAAAATCGCGAATAGTTTATCTCGTGAAAGCGAAATGAAAGTTTGTATCACGAAATTGTGGCAAAACTGAAGGCGCATAGGTCATTTTTTCAAGTTTTTGGAAAAAAACTCTCTTTATGAAAATGATTCTAGAATTTTCGTAGTCCGCCATCATAAGTGAAAATCAAGTGGTGTTCGTTAAAGTGCCCATAACCTAAAAAAAATTATTTTCTTATCCGAAAGTTCATATTAAGTCAGGAATTTCTGCGAAAAAATTTTGCGATTTGAACAAAACGTGTCTACATTTCTGTGGCGCACCCGTTCAGCTGACCATGACAGCTGACCGGCTCATATGTGATGTCATGTGACGTAGCTTCAGGAACCTCACTTGTCACATCGTACACAAACGAAATCTTCACCGAAATGTCGTCGAAGACTTTAAAAAATCATAAAAAATCATGTTTTGTTCAAATCGCAAATTTTTTTTGCAAAAGTTCCTCTTTAAATGTGTACTTTCATATAAGAAAAGAAATTTTTTTAGGTTATGGGCACTTTAAGATAGACTGGAATTGCGCCACTAGGCAACGAGATGTAAAGTTAAAAATTTGAACCATTTTTTTGGTACCTCCTCACTTGGGTAGCAAGCGTTTCTGCGCGAGTTGGTTGCTTTCTCGCGTAAGAGTGTCGGGTGGGGGGATCAGAGACAATAATCCTGACGTTAAAGCCTCCACTCGGAGCACCTGACCCCAAAAAGGAGGGCGACGCATCCTCTGAACGAGTGACCTTTGTCTTTTTCGGCATCTTGACAGAACTGGTCCCTCGCTAGAAGACTGATCATATTTTTGCTTTTGTTTTCCTTGTTATTTTAAGGTCAGTGGATGCTGGGACCCAACCGATTCTGCTACACGCAAGTCATCGCTAGGTTACCATACCATTTTCGCGCATTCTTGAAGAAGCTTTCTCCACACACAGTGGAAGACTTGGAGACCATAATAGACGCTTTGAAAAGCTTCTCAAGAGGAATTCGGCAATATCACGAAAATGTCAAACTGGGGGTAAAGACTGGAATGGTTGGATCGATCGAGGAGTGCAAAGTAGGATTGCACTGTCTCAGCCAGGTCTACCCTAAAATAGCGGCGGGATTCAGGGAAGAAGACGTCATACTAGGATCCTTTCGATATCCCTTTTTGGCTCGTCAGTTCCTAATGCGATTTGAAAACGCTTCAGCGATGTGGTTCAAAAAGCAAGGAGTCCATTTAGAACAGTCATTGGTGGAGAGCCTGATCAGCCATATTGGTGTCCCTTTAGCAAATTTGTTCAAATACTTGGCGCATGATCACTTGAAACATTGCGTGCCAAGTAATGCGTCCAGCGGACTCTTCAATCGCCCGGTTCGTTATGTGTACAAAAATGGAGTCCCTAATGTATCTGAGCCTGCGAGCAGGCGCCTTCCTACTGGGGAGTTGATCGATGGAAAGTCTGGGTACGAGAGAACGATGCGCTTTTTTACCACAACCAACGACACCGCTGGTGAGTGACGTCACGTTCGCCATCTTTCCTCTTTTTGAGCATCTTTTTCGTTTTGAAACCTCAAAGCCACAAAATATAATCATATTTAGAATAACCAGCTTCCTTTTCCAGACGGTAAGGGTCTTTCTCTTAAAGAAAATCTGGAAAGCGAGATTAAGCAGAGCAGGAAACCATCGCAAGTCTGTGCAATAGATCTTTTTACCGATACAGCGGCCATATTGAATTAATTTGATTTAAGGAGTATTATGGGATACCCAGGGGGCGTGAGCACATTTCGTTTGCATTTTCCAGCGCTTTTCAAGACATTTTTTCTTAAAGTTTTCTTCGAATAAGATTGTAATGGGAAAAAAGATCCTTGTGCCGTGTTTGGATGTAACAACGATCGCCTTTTTCTAGTACGGTATTAGAAATATAATCTTTCACTGAATATTTCTCGGAAAAGAGGAGATCATTATTACATCCAAACACGGCACAAAGATCTTTTTTCCCATTACAATCTTATTCTAAGAAAACTTTAAGAACAAATGTCCCGAAAAGCGCTCGAAAATGCAAACGAAATGTGCTCATGCCCCCTGGGCATCCTATAATACTCCTTAAATCGAATAAATTCAATATGGCCGCCATATCGGTAAAAAGGTCTATTCGACTAGTTATAAGGCACGTGGTTTGAGGCGAGAAGAGACGTTAATTAAACGACTGGGGAGAGTAGAAAGTATGATCAGTTGAATAGCATAGGCATAAGGTAGAGCTAACGAGGGAGTAAAAGAAAGAGAATTCAAATCTTAGTGTTCTTTCCCTTCCCCCTCAAAAAAATCGCGATGTTGCAATTCTCGGATGACCAGCGAAGAACGATAAAACAATCAACAGAAATAATGCCTCTATTCCTCCTCCCTTTCCAAAAAAAACTTAGCTGCTACTCGTTAAGACGAAAGAGCTACTCCACTGCTGTACTGAATGAAATCTCCTGCTGTGGAAACTACAAGACAAATACTGCAATCATTTTAACCCTTTTTTTGTTTTTCCTTCATGTACGCTCAAAGAATCTGTCCACCAGTTGGGCTGGTCCATGCTGAGGTCTCTTTATCCCAAAGCCGTTGACATCGCAAAGACTTTAACAGGGAAGGAAAACACGAGCGAAGCCGTGAGATTATTCCGCCAGTTTATTCATTCACCATCTATGTACTTCAATGAAGAACCCTTCCCTAAAAACGAATCAAATGATAAAGCGCACAGAAAGTGCAATAGCGAAGCAGGTGAGTTTACTCTTTAATTGTATTCTCTCCACACTGGTCTCCATACTTTTTTATGGTACAGTGAAACCACCGCTTTGCGGAAATCCTCTTAATACGAACACCCGTATATAACTCAACTCGCCCGATGTAAGAGAATTCGGATCGCGGAATCCGCGATATTTTTGTTTGCGGAATTTCGGAATCCTGTGCATTGGAATCCAGAATACAGCTCAGGGAATCCGGAATCCCACTAACGATTGCAATCCAGAATCCAAGTTCCACTGACTGAAAATCTGGAACTAGTACCTGGAATCCGGAATCCACGGCGTGGAGTCCACAATCCTAAACTGTCTTGGATTCCTTTACATAGGGCGATATATGACAGTTTAATTTGTCCTGATAGAAAGCCCATATTATATTTTGTGAAATTACCCCGCTTAACACGGACACCAGGGAAACGGACACTCTTCTGTGCCCCAAGTCAGAAACTTTCATATATCCTATATCCTGCTTTACTTACATTAGTTACCTGCCCTCTGTCTTTTTTATTGTTACAATCATGTGCTAAATCTAAATCTAAATCTAATACTGTGCAAATTTCGCACATGGGATATATGTGCACAGGGAAAGGTGAGTAGTTATTTAGTCATAGTAATGGCTTTTACTGATTAAATCGTTAATGTCTTGATATCTTATGCTAAATTTAGACATTGTATCAAGTTAAATGATGATAAATTAATACAATTTTGTTACGTAAATACTAGTATCTGAACCACAAGCACATTTTTTTCTCTTCAACCTAAACAGGCGTGCCTAAATAAGTTTAACTGATACAGCGGAAAATTTCCATGTAAGGAAGTCCTCGGCAATGTATACGATATTGTACACCACCGGAATAGTTGGAAAGGAACTTCGTTATAACATATAGTGACCTTTTGTGATCTATACCATAACTGAATTTTTTCTAATGCTCATTCTCTGTGTCATTTCAGGGGCCCGTAAATTCTGTCCACACCGTTATGCCGCCATGCAGCGCTGGTTCGATTTTTCGCGCAGCACTCTCAGCCAACTAGAACCCAAGCTACTACGGATGTTTCACTGGCCCCTAGGCCCCCGCAAGACTACTCCTGTCTGCCCAGTTGAGGTGGCCATAAACTTCACGCCGTCCACTTCAGCTCAGAGTTACACCTCAAGTTCTCGAAGCTGCAGCCAACCGGCTTGGTTCCGAATGCCTTTCTTTTTAGACCGCATGGGTCCGAAGTATTCCGAATGGACTACGAGCGCTCACGAAGCCAGGCCGGGGCATCATCTTCAGTCTCAGGGATACGTGGAAAATTTTCTGTAAGATTAATAGTCCTTACTCTTGAAATGGCCCTCTTCGTTAATTTCATTCGTTCTAGAAATGTGAAAGTTCGAAAGTTCGGTGACTAATTTACAGAAAGAATTTTTCATGGTTATTTCGTGTTTCTGTTTCCTCACAAACGGTGGACCAGCGCCACTGGCGATCTCTTTTCGTCGCGCGCGCGTCCTTCTCGCCCACCCTCTTTGCATCTCTCAATCTCCCCTTTTTTTTCTTTTTTTCAAAGATTGCCTGCAACCCAGGCTAAGTGCTTAAATTACTGACTGACCGACCGACAGCATTTAGCACGATAGTGACTGACTTAAGTTATTTTTGCATATAGTTCTATGTAATAATTCATGAAATGTGTTGTTGTTTAGGGACTGGTGTGGTCCATTAGTGAGCGCAATGGTAAAGACCCGATATATTGCTTATTCAGAGGGTTGGGCTCTGTACGCAGAGAATCCTCTTATTTCCATGGAAACAGGTAAGATCACACCGACTGTTGTTGTAAGTTTTCGTATAAAAGTGCAGTTTAACTTGGTTTTGGATGGGCAAGATGTGAAATGGCTAAACTTGAAAAGTTAAGTTGTTTTGTTGTCTAGTGATCCTGCAACGAAATCAGTATTAGACAATGAAACGCCTTGTTGTTGATGATGATGTTGTTGTTTTGCCTACATTCTACCAATTTCCATCACAAACCATCTTAACTTATTCTTACATCCGCAATTCCCAATGGGGTAAGTGGAAGCCCATCATATGTCAAGAATTTGACCCACGTGAACATTTGAGTAGACTTCCACGTAATTTCAGTTTATGGCCTTCTTACTTCTTTGCTAAGTAACGTCTGTGAGCTTTTCGGGTGGGGAGAAGCGATGACCGGAAACACGTCATCTTTCGCATACTAGAGGAGGTCTAAGTATACATATATTAGCCATTTCAGTAACACGCCTCGGCTGCACAGTGCATAAGAAGAACCAAAAAGTTGTAATGTAAGGTGCTATATGGATGATTGCATATATAAGGTACTGGCCTTATCGAGGGTCGGATGTGCCCTTTATATTCATAGGCGGCGGAAGCGGAGGGGACTGAGGGGGCTTCAGCCCCCTCACTATTTTTTGTTGGGGGTATTTTTATTTTGAGCCCCCCACTTTTTACTTTGCTCCGCCGCCGCTGAGTACTGTTTGTTAAGTAGGTTTTCATATCTGTCTTTCCCTTCTTCCTCAGATGTATATGACGAAAATCCACTGAGATTCTATGGAATGCTAAAATGGCAAATATGGCGCGCTTTGCGCCTCATTGTGGACACTGGACTTCACTTCAAGGGCATGTCACGTGAACAAGCCATTCAGCTCTTCAGGCATTATGCTTGGGACGACACCGACGTGGCGGGAAAAGAGGTGACGCGATATCAGAGTGGTCCCGGACAGGCCACCGCGTACATGATCGGTCAGCGGGCTTTTATAGACATGCGCGAAAATGCTGAAAGAAGATTGGGCTCAAAATTTGACATACGGGACTTTCATTATCACTTACTATCACACGGACCGGCTCCGCTGAGTTATATCACAAAACGAATTGACAATTACGTGGAGTGTACATTAAACAAGACTTATCCTGAATGCCGAGGATATTTTGCCTTTGAATACGAGCGAAAGCTTTTCAGTCAGAACCAAGGATATAATGACGGTATTGAGTGGGATCACTTAGAGGAATTTTATTTTCCTCCCGAGATTCATGAATTTTAATTCGGTTAGGTGAGTAAAATTCGCCAACCAAAAACAAGTTTCGTTCACAATTTCGAAATTTTTACTCGAAAACAAACATGTCCAGCGCAAGTCACGGATAGCCGCGGATACTCGGCGGGAGGGAATTTAAGGAAATCGAAGAAAATCGATGGCGTTATAGCCTTATTTTTTTTGCTATTGTCCCAACTTTCTCGAAGAACTCGCGCGGAAGCGCTTGCTATGCAGACTAATGGCGTTAGATCACTCAGTAGTAACCAACCAGGAAACTATATTTTTTCATTATCGCAGAGTCTTAGGGCTCTTAATTATTGTACCTTGCTGTAAGAAAAAGGGGTCAAACGCGACAATATCAAATTAAGATATATAAATCAATTAGCCGGATAAACAAGTTTTAGTAAAATCCAACTAATGGTCTGTTATCAATGCTGCGTTCTAATTAGTTGAGCTACTACTAGGCTATATGTTACAGCCCAATGGTAGCGAAAAGCGCCGGCTTTGAAAACCAAAACATTGGCGGCTGAATCGCGTTTTGCTAGCTAAAGTTTTTTGGTCTCGATATTTTTGACCAACTAATTGGATTTTACTAAAACAATTATTCCTCCCGCCCCCATGGCCTTTGAGTCAATAGCCCATACGGCCTTTGGCTTCATGGGCTATTGACTCAGAACCCATTCGGGCTCGAGGAATAATTGTTAAATAGCCATACCTTCTAAAACAGCGGACAGTAAAGAGACATAGTCCAGTGTCTTCATGCCCAGAGGTAGCGACCATATAATATGACTAAGTGACTGCACTGGAGTGCTGCATTTAGCCAAAAAAAAGTCCCTATTAATTTGGTAATGTTGACTGCAATATTTTACAATTACCAATTTTACTTGCTGTCAATATGTGGCGGTATTTGAACACAAACTAATGGACTTTCCGGTTTTCAGGGAATGACAATGGGTCGTCAACAAATCAGCCGTCATTTTAGCAATACGGCTTTTAATTATCCAATTGTAAATATTCTTCATCTCTATTTTATAGAAAATTCGAACATATGGGAAAAATATAGAAAGAGAAATGAAATAAAGATGGTAGAAGTAGGGGAAAAAATAAAATTAAGATCATAACAATTTAACTTGACAGTATGTACCTCATGTAGGTTACTTATTTTAATTTCTGAGTTGTTTTATCTATGGGTAGGTTTAGTGAAATTTAAGCAACCATGACGGCGACTTTTACGAAAACGCCACTATAAATTCAACAAACTCTAGGGTTTCTTCAAACTTTGCGAGGATTATTCGAATTCGCTTAAAATATCAAATGTAGGAAAATTCACCCTAGGAATTCATAAATTCTTCGAGAGCGAATGCAAGTTAAAAAGGAGAAATTAAAATTGGTTGCCCTGTGTTTACTTCCTCGCGTAAAGGATTAGGGACCTTACAATACTACGACGGCGACGGCATCATCAAAAAGCAATAGGCAATTAGTTAGCAAAACAACAACGCTGCACGTGCACCACGCTTTTTTGTACATTTCTCTGCCGCCGCTGCAAGACCACGACGTGAAATGACCAAATTTTAAGTTTTTTTGAGGACAGGAACGGCAAGGCAATTGGCCACTCCAGAAAATACCATAACATACCATAATGTTCTTTGTTTGTCACCCCAAAATTTTGCATAAGCATTGTTTTCAGTTTCTCTTCGAACCATTTTAACTCCCAAGAGAAACTGAAGACAATGCTTATGCAAAATTTTGGGGTGACAAACAAAGAGCATTATGGTATGTTATGGTATTTCTGGAGTGGTCAATAAATTCTGCCATCTCTGTCTGAACTCTGGTGCCGCCCCATCTCTTAAGCTCAAACATAAATTCTCTTCTTTTAAGTAACTGGGCGACTTGGGATAATCGCGAATTGGTTTGAAAGGATGCGGAGTCTATTTTTCCGCGAAGTTTTCATGGACGTCGCCGTTGTCGGATCAGGTAAGGTCTCTAATTTCACCTCGAAGTGAAGGCAAAGAAACTGTATCAAAAAGTGTGGGCATGTGCAGAGTTGTTGCTTTGCTTATTTAAACCAACTACTTTCGAGACGTTTTCGTTGTTGCCACCGTCGTTGAAGGGACCTCAAGCAACCTCGTTCCCAGGTTCTCTCTCCTATCCGACGGGTAATAGAGAACCCTGGGAACGAGATTGGACCTCAAGATCCGAGGACGGCGCTGTTTTGTGGGGCGGGAGGAAGGTTTATGATCTAGGTGGGCCAAGACATGAACCCTGGCTCCTCTAAGTTTTTAGAGGGATTTTTTAGGGTTTTTCAGAGAGATTTTTAGTGTTTAGGATTTTTAGAGAGATTCCCTCGGTGAGACAGGTACTCTTACACCAAACCTATCTCTAGTTTCTTCTATGCACTTGAAAAATTCAATTGATTAAAAACGTAAATATACAGTTTTAAAAAACTGAACAACGGGAAGTAAAAGAAACATATCAACTGACCAAAAAAGCCCAATAATTTTTGAGTAGATATCACTCCCCAAGTTTATTCTTTATTTTACTTTAAAGAGTATTGCTTTGACACTTTCCTGTTGCTAAAAGTACCTTACTACAATCTACGTTTTTGTATACGATACCCTCATCTAGCAAAAACAAGAGAAAAAACGCCGCTTAGTTACACTAGGTGGTTTTTGTAGATGGCAGCGACTTCGAACTCGTCAAGGGCTTTGTTGTACAGTCTATATTCGTCCAGGGTCCCCTTGGTTTTCCAGCCATAAAGTTGACCGATCTCGAGTGGTTTGTTGTTATCCACACTTCCCTGAACAGCTGAGATGTCTAAGCTGTTGGACTGCATTTTGCCGTTGACGTAAACGAAAACTTTCTTCTGTTGATCACGATCAAACACAACAGCGTAGTGGACCCATTTGCCAAGCATCTGGGCCGGTTGATAGCCACCGTCAAACACAATGGGTTTATCCACAAGTTTGTTCTGCTTGTCCCGGATGCAAATGCGGAGACCCTTGTAAGTAGCTTGGGGTCCATGTCCTGTTTCCCATCCGGGTTTCCATCCAAGGCGGCCCGGGCAAAATAACAGCCAAACCCTTTCCTGACAGCAAAGGTTGTCAGCGGATATGAGTGATCCAAAATCTTCGCCCATCCGACAACTGTGAAGCTCGAATACCCAAAATTGCAAGGTGTTATACGGATGATTGCATATAAAAGATATTGGCCCCCTCACTATTTTTCGGTGGGGGGAGGGGGGGGTCACAGGCCCCACTTTTGTAGAATAATAATTAGATTTATTTTATTTTACCACGTTCAACTCATTAGGACTTAAAAACACTACTTTGGAAAGTTCAAGTAAATGTCGACTCGTCGGTTTTAGACAACAAACAACGTACGTAGTCAGTTGGTTCGGGACATTTCATTTTTTTTCTGCACTCCCTCCCCTCCCCCCTCAACCCCTCCCACCCCCCAATGGAAGGCTATCCTATGTAGTTTTTGTTGTCGGCACCATTGCAGCTTGCATCTGACGGGTCCAAAATGTTTTCGGCGTCTTTAAAAAAAATTACAAAGGTCTCCTTTTATTACTTATGGGGGGGGGGAGCGGAAAGAAATGGAATGGCCAATTTTATTTTACATTAGATTCTCATACAAACACTGTAATTTCTCACACGTTTGCCTACTCGTCAAGATGGCATCGAAAACCGTGACAAGGTCTATTGGTTTGAAAGGATGCGGAGTCTGTCTCTCCGGGAAGTTTTCATGGACGTCTCCGTTGTCGGATCAGGTAAGGCCTCTACTTTCACCTCGCAGTAAAGGCAAAGAAACTGTATCAAAAAATGTGCTGCACACGTGCAGAGTTTTTGTTAAACCAACTGCTTTCGCGATGTTGTCGTTGTCGTTGTCGTCACCGTCGTTGAGGCTCTCAAGCAACCTAGTTCCCAGGTTCTCTCTCCTACCTGACGGGTAATAGAGAACCCTGGGAACGACATCGGACAAAAGATCAGAGGACGGCGACCCTTTTGGGGGGGGAAGGTTTGTGATCTGGGTGGGCCCAGACATGAACCCTGGCTCCTGTTTGCAGTGACGGGTTAACAACGATGTTTCGATAAGACAGCACCAAGAAGTTTTTAGAGGGATTTTTTAGGGTTTTTCAGAGAGATTTTTAGTGTTTAGGGTTTTTTAGAGAGATTCCTTTGGTGAGACACGTACTCTTACACAAAAACTTCTCTAGTTTCTTCTATGCACTTGAAAAATTCAATTGATTACAAACGTAAATATACAGTTTTAAGAAACTGAACAACGGGAAGCAAAAGAAACATATCAACTGACCAAAAAAGCCGAATAATTTGGAGTAGATATCACTCCCCAAGTTTATTCTTTATTTTACTTTAAAGAGTATTGCTTTGACACTTTCCTGTTGCCAAAAGTACTTTATTACAGTCTACGTTTTTGTATACGATACCCTCATTTAGCAAAACAAGAGAAAAAAAACGCTGCTTAGTTACATGAGGTGGTTTTTGTAGATGGCAGCAACTTCGAACTTGTCAAGGGCTTTGTTGTACAGTCTATATTCGTCCAGGGTCCCCTTGGTTTTCCAGCCATAAAGTTGACCGAACTCAAGTGGTCTGCTGTTATCCACACTTCCCTGAACAGCTGAGATATCCAAGCTGTTAGACTGCCTTTTGCCGTTGACGTAAACAAAAACTTTCTTCTGTTGATCACGATCAAACACAACAGCGTAGTGGACCCATTTGCCAAGCATCTGAGGCGGTTGGTAGCCATTGTCGAATGACAGCACTCGAGAAACCATTTTGTTCCGCTTATCCCGGATGCACACGAGCAGACCCT
This sequence comes from Porites lobata, assembly GCA_942486035.1. NCBI lineage: Eukaryota > Metazoa > Cnidaria > Anthozoa > Scleractinia > Poritidae > Porites > Porites lobata. Next base: position 384,608 of record CALNXK010000158.1, read on the forward strand.
TAGCTTGGTAACCATGTCCTGTTTCCCATCCGGGAACCCATCCAGAACGACCTGGTCCATAATAACAGCCAAACCCTTTCCTGACAGCAAAGGTTGTCAGCGGATATGAGTGATCCAAAATCTTCGCCCATCCGACAACAGTGAAGCTCGAATATCCAAAATTTAAGATGGCAGCGTTTCGAATGGTAACCTGTGCACTATTACCGTTGAAGAAACGTCCACGTGAGAACTTGGACAGCTTAGACACGGCGCCGCTGGCTGAGCCGTGGTTCTCATGGCCTGAGTCATCAGCGACCTCGTTTCCAGTTTGCTCATCCATACGCCAATGCCCAACCAAACCAGCTACCCGGTTGCTATAGCAACCCTTAAGAGGGTTACACTGGGGAAAGTACGGCTTCCACTTTCTTTTGGAGCAGACTTCTAAGAGAGTGTGACCGCTATCAGAAGAAGAACGAATCATTCCTGTTCTCATAGTGGTGCAAGGTTCCTCTTCGTAGGTCAGAAGATCAAGGTTCTGAAAAACAAAAATGTTATAGAAATTTTAATCAATTTTAAATTAGAGAAATACTTCAATTTTAAGAAGAAAATAAAGCAATTTTTAAGCCAATAATTATCAATAATAGTTTTGACAGGAAAACTAGCGCACTGCCACTGCCCAAGTCAAAATTCGAACAGCGAAATATCTATCGAACTACCCGCGGAATTTCATAGTTTTCATATCATTCTTATTGGGTTAATTTAAGTGAGTTAAATATAAAAGATGTAAGGATGATTTTTTCTTCTCGCTGTGTCACTTGCTTGACTGTAGTAGTATCTGGAGAAATCGGTTTAGTTTTACTGTGATTTATGCACATAGTTCTGTTAGCTTTTTAATTTTTTTTTGTTGCGACGAAATGATAAACGCGAAGTCGACAATACAAAGAAAATGTATCTTATAGATACAGCCTTAGAAAACTTGTCACTAATGCATTGTTCCTCTTTATTGAAAAGGCAAATTCACAACAATGGAAACAAAACTACTGTAAATCTTATTTGAAACATAGAGCTCTTTCATGCATGAATTGAAACTTATCAACAAACTTAAATTGTTTTTCTTTCGAATTTGTTGCTTAATGAACAAATCAAGTTCATTTTTACTACTGACCCTTACCAAGCACTTAGGAGAACCTTTCAATTGTGTGGGTAAAACAGCGAGAGCAACAGTGAACAGGGCTGACAAGACTCCTCTCATTATGAGCTTTAAGAAGTTCGTCTGGTTGCGATACGAGAAAAGGACGCACCGCGGGGCGAAGAAGCTAATCACTCTTATTGAAAAAGGAAGTGATTCCGTTTGGTGAAGTTGTTCGGTAAACTCTTGTTCCTTGAGGTCTTGAGACCTGAGAAAAACGTCTGTGATCTTATACACCGGCTTAGGATCAAGTAAAATATCTCTTCCGTGGGTGCTTCTAACAAAAACATAAGCACATGAAGAGCATAAACTAAACCTTCCCTCTCCAGCTCGCAACAGGAGACGCCCACGCTAGCTTCTCAACCGAGTGACGTATCATCAGGTATTCCTAATCAAATCGTTGATTCATTTGAAAGTACAATTCTCTCTGATTTTCTTCCTTCTGGTCGTGGTTTTAAAATTGCAGGTTTAAACATTAATAGTCTTACAAAGCATATTGATGAACTAAGAATTCTCCTTGCCGATCGCTCCATTGATATTCTCTCAATTAATGAAACTAAACTTGATGACTCTATCAATAGTTGTGAGGTCCAAATACCAGGCTATGAATTTATTCGTCGTGATAGAAACAGACAAGGAGGAGGAGTAGGTTTTTATATAAAAACCTCGATTAATTTTGGAGTTCGCTCTGATTTGAATGCACCCAGTCTTGAAAATTTATGTATAGAGATTCGGAAACCAAACTCCAGGCCATTTCTGATAGCCACTTGGTACAGACCTCCTTGCTCCTCAATTGATTTATTTTTACATTACGAATCATTTCTTGAGAAATTAGATTCCCTCGGCCTAGAATATTATCTGCTAGGTGATTTAAACTGTAACCTGGCCTCTGCACAATATGATTTAAATACTCGACGCTTATGTGAAATTTCTGATTTATTTGGGCTTCAACAGCTTATAACTCAACCTACTCGCATAACGGAATCCTCTTCAACATTAATTGATTTAATTTATACAAACTATACTGACAGGGTAGTCTGTTCCGGAGTCTCTCATATTGGTATCAGCGATCATAGCCTTATTTACGTTTATAGGAAATTATCTCTCACTTTTCCTTCAAAAGGGCACTCAACCATTTCTTATAGAAATTTCCAAAATTTTAATAGAGAGAGTTTTCGTAACGATATCGCTCAGCAAGACTGGTCCTGTAATGTTTCTGAAGATCCAAATGTTTTGTGGACTGACTGGAAAACGAAGTTTTTGGATATTGTTAATATTCATGCACCACTCCGAACTAGACGTACTAGAACAAATAAAGCACCCTGGATCAATTCAGAATTAAAGAAAGGCATGCGTGATCGTGATGCTGCCAAAAGAAAAGCAATTACATCGAATGATCCACACGATTGGAAAAGGTACAAAAAGTTGCGAAATATAATAAACAATGACATCAAAATTTCTAAAGCATCTTATTATTCTAATGCATTTATTCAATCTAAGGGTAATCCTCGAAAAACGTGGCAAACCTTTAATGAGCTTACATCCCGTCGTGTGAATAATACAACGGTGAAAGAACTGAAATTGAATGATACCATTATCTCTAATTCTAGTGAGCTTTCTGATGCTTTTAATGACCATTTTTCAACAATTGGGCCCAGACTTGCTAATGAAATACCTCTAACTGCTGAAAATAATTCAAGTTATATCAATAATATAAAGGTAAATAACAACAATTTCAGCTTCTCCTCGACTAACTGCAGCATTGTTTTCTCACATCTAAACAAATTATGTAGATCTAAAGCAACTGGTCTTGATAATATTTCTGCTAAAATTGTACGTGAATGTGCTGATCTTATTTCAGTTTCACTATGTGATCTCTTTAATAAATCTTTAGTCTCTGGTATATTTCCTGATGATTGGAAATGTGCTAGAGTTACTCCGTTGTTCAAGGAAGGTGAGCCATCTGATCTGAATAATTATCGACCTATTTCAGTCATTTCCGTTATAGCTAAAGTGTTTGAAAGGATTGTTTATGATCAGTTGTATAACTTTTTGACCAATGAAGATATCATTTCTAATCATCAATCGGGTTTTCGCTCGTTACACTCAACTGCAACTGCCCTTCTGGAAGCTACGGATAATTGGGCCTTTAATATTGATCGTGGCAATGTTAATGCTGTGGTTTTCCTCGATTTAAAAAGGCTTTCGACACCGTTGACCACGATATCCTTCTAGCTAAAATGAACCTTTACGGAATACAAGGTACAGCTCTTGATTGGTTTAGGTCGTATTTAACTAATCGTACACAACGATGTCTTGTTAATGGTTCTCTTTCTAGAATCTGCTCTCTTAAATGTGGGGTACCGCAAGGAACAATCCTTGGCCCCCTTTTATTTCTTATTTATATTAATGACTTGCCAAACTGCCTTACTTCGTGCCAGCCTAGAATGTATGCCGATGACACCCACATTACTTATGCTGGCGTTGATGTGAATTCAATACAGTTAACTCTGAGTCACGATTTAGATAACCCTAAACAAATGGCTTATTTCCAATAAACTTACTTTGAACACTTCTAAAACTGAATTCATGCTAATTGGCTCCAGACAAAAATTGAGTACTTTGTCGAACCCACTTGAGCTCTCGATTAATAATGTTCCGATAGAACACGTTTCCTCTGTCAAATCGCTTGGAATATTTATTGATGAAAATCTACGGTGGCAAACACACATTGATAAATTATCTAAAAAGGTCGCTTCCGGAATTGGAGCAATAAAAAGAATTAGACCTTTTGTCCCTCCACCTACCCTTCACTATATATACAACTCACTAATTCAATCTCATTTCGATTATTGCAATCTTGTCTGGGGTAATTGTGGTAAGACATTATTTGACAGGCTACAGAAGCTTCAGAACCGTGCCGCTCGCGTTTTAACCTTCTCTAGCTATGATGCTGATGCTAACCGTTTGATTAGACAACTCGATTGGAAAGACTTGAGCACTCAATTTCAAATACAGAAATCCATAATGGTATACAAGTCTTTAAATGGCCTTGTTCCTGAATATTTATCATCTAAGTTTGTTAAACGAAATGAAACGCGTTACTCCCTGAGGGACTCTGTTAACAAACTATTTGTCCCATTTCCGCGAACTAATTTCATGAAAAACAGCTTTACTTATAGCGGAGCAGTTCTCTGGAACAGCCTACCCTGTCATGTGAGAGAAGCCGAATCTCTTAGTCAATTTAAAAGATTAGTTAATGTTCACTTTTAATGTTATACACGGCATTCATGAAAAACAGGTTTTAGTTAGATTAGTTGTAGTCAGGTTTTGAATTTTGTTTAGGATAGTTAGGTTATTTTTAATTTTTTTAAATTCCTGATGGATTTTACCGTGTTTAAATAAAGATTGACTTGACTTGACTTGTGCAATTTTTACCTGCAAAGGACCGTGACGGTCGTTGAGCATTCTGGGATGTGTTGTCATCTTGTTTATTCCGTCAAATCCGTCGAGCTATCCGCTTGGGTAGGAACTCCAGTCTTCCACGAGATTTTATGGTAAAAGGAAAACTTGATTCGAACAACTTTCAATCCATCAAGCATTTTGAAAACTTTCGCTCAACGTTACCTCGAGGAGGTCATGCAGCCGTTTGAAAATATAGAGAGGTTTGAATAAAAACCTAGTTGTAGTCTGTCTTCACCTTGCCGTGACGATCTGAGGTGATTTTGTAGCCTGCGAAAACAGCTGTTTCTACTCACTCCTTGCCGCAAGGGACGTTTCGCAGTAAAGACTGACGAGGACAGTACGCTTGTAGCCCACGATGCTGCAGGAAAGCTCTCCTTAATTTAAGCGGATAGCTTTAGTGGAAGCGTCGTGAAAACAATCGCGGCTTTCACCCAACGAGGAACAGATTTAGTCTTTGGAGTAAAATTTGCCTTCACGCTTTAATCTTCAATCCATCGAGAGGACAACGATTGATTTCTCAGATTCCTCGGCAACAGTAGATCGTGGACTTATCAGAGTGCCATGCGTAGTCGTAAGCGAGCGCGTATGTGTCCAGTCATTCAGGAGTCGATCCGGCCTTTCAAAGAGCCCTTTCGTAAAAAACAAGGTGTAAATATAACTCAAGGGCTAATCGCCATTTTTTCCTCTCTGTATTGAGTAGCTTGCACTTAAATTGAGTTAACCTATGCGTTAGTACCTTCGGTCTCTTGAATATTTCTGTATTATTCTCTACTTCCCTATTATTACTCGGACATCCCAAGTATCGCCTTTCTTTTGTGTGTTCACGAAAGGAAAGTAATCGCCAGGCCTTCGCAGGCTACTGCGCTGTGGCTCCTTTACGCTCTCTCTACTAGGCCTGTCCCGATTGTGCTCGATCGGCACCTTTTTAGCAACAGTTTTGAGGTTCTAGCAACCTTAAGCAACTTTTGCCTTTCTGAGCAATTTTTGAGCAAAATACAGGAGAACATTTCAAGCCCGAAAAAGTCGTTGACATTTTCATAGAAAACTTCAATTTATGCGAATTTTCTTGAATATTTACCCACCCGTTTGAACACCTAACTTTTTATTTCACAACGTTTCGCCGGCCAAACAAGGCATTTAAACATGGCTAAGAGACTTCAAACCGGCAATTAATGTAACACAAGAAAACCCCCAAGGTAAGTTATAAGAGAAATTCGATGCGCATTTTGCTAATTTGTAAAGCAAAACATATTTCTCCTATAATTTATTCTTATGAATGAATAAAATACGGTAATGTGACTCATGGACTATCGGCACCTAAGAGGCCAGAGACCCCCCGGGGAGGGGGTATTCCCCTGTATAAGCTACTACAACCGGACGGCACACCCCCACCAAGAATTCCTAGGGGTACCCCCGGGCCTGAAACGCGTTCAGCGCACAAATAAACACAAGAAAATACTAAAGGTAAACTTAAAAGGAAAAATTTAGATTTCACTCAAAGAGGATGATTAGTTAGCGAAGTAGGAGCAACTCTTCAGTTTTTCAGGCTATTTTTCTTAACCGATGTTAGCACTTATTGTGAATTAACGTTTACATAAAAATATCAAGACATTTAGGTAGCAACTTTTGAAATTTGGGAAGCAACGTTTTGGATTTTTGGCAATTTTTAGCAAGTTTTTGGCATTCCAGTGAGCAACTTTTCAGCATTTTACGAGCACAATCGGACCAATCGGGACAGCCAGGCCTACTCTCTAAGCTCACTAAACAGAAAAAAGAGGGTCTATAAATATACAATTTCTGTGAAGAATATTATTTCAAAATTAGACGCTTTTTCTGAGATTTTTTCAGGGGACTGGAGCATCTCAAAATGTCGTGATTTTTGTTTTTCTTTGGGAGGGTAAGTCGCCCCGAGTAGGGAGGGGGAAGGGGAGTCCAAACAAATTGTTTACCGCGGAGTCCTGGGTCCCGGGCAAGGTGTCTCAGAAGAATGAAATATTCAAGATGGCGGTCCATTTATCTGAGGAAAACGGAGCTATTTTACATCTCTCCGATGTAGAGAAAAACTCCAAAGAATTAAATGAACGTGGAAAAGATGCTTTGAAACCTCCAACCGCAGCTTCCAAGATCGAAATATTGTGCAAAACGCTGGCGTTCCTCATTGTTCTTTGTTTGTTTTGTATCCATCTCGCGCGAGTTCTTCGCGAAGGTACGGTACCGGCTTGCTATTTTATTAGATTTTCTGCGAATCAAACGCTTCTGCTGGTTTACATAATTATTAAGTGTTTTTTTTTTCATTTTATCTTGTGGTATCGCAATATTCTGGACTTAGCTGTTCATTGTTTTGGACACGTGTCGATCGCGATCGAAGATCGATAATTGCCCCAAAACGCAATTAACAGCTGAATTAAGCTTATGTATGAGACTTTCAGTTAGATTGCTTACATGTAATGACTGTTCTAAGTATTTAGAAAAACGCTAGCTTAAAAACATACGTCAATTTTTTTAAAAAATGTTTCTCCGGAATGTTGTTTCAATTGATATATGTTTAGTTAGTAACACTACATTGACTTGTACTTGACATTAAGCTTCAATAATGAAAAAGACATGATGTTTTACAAGGGAACATAACGTTCACTTCATTTGGGCAATTTGTACCAGTCGTATAAATATCTTTTGTTAGAAGGATGCTCTTTTCCCTTCTTTTTTTTTTTAAGCAGCAAAAATTTTCTGCATTTCTTTGCCAATGCTTTTTACCAGGAAAAATTTCATTTCAAACAAAAGCTAAAAGTACTTGGTCAACAACATAAATATTTATTTGGACCTTATGGGTACATGTATGTTTAGTTGGTGAGGGGTGGGGGGATGGGGCTCGGGTGGGTCTAGATCCCCTTAACCAGTTTACCCCTGTTTTGGACATTTAAACCCCCTACTTCAATTTTAGGGTCCACTCAAAAATGTCTTATGCCCCCTCTATTTCTTTTTTCAGGGTTTTCACTAACAATTCTAGTAGTGGGTGAAAGGATGTAACTTTACAGGAGAATATTGTGAAAGAGGCTCTATGTCTGAATAGAAAATAGTCATAGGCTATCGCACGTTAGCCAGAGAATTCTGTGAAGTAAATGGAGAATACTCCGTTGCCTAATGGACAGCCTGTTTTTTTAAGGGATGTCTTTTTGAGGCTCATGCCAAAGTACATCATTTTATTCAAACAGGTTCTGATAACTGTCCCAGTATGTTTCGGTCTGGACGTTGGAGAGGAAGTTTTTGGCAGCCACATGGGTGTATGCTGCATTCATATATATCAAGGTTTGTACACTACAATACATTAATTTGTGCTCAACAGTAATTATACAACAAAATGTGGGCTTAAATTGGTTTTCACCAGCGAAAGAGTTCAGAGTCAAAATCATAAGAGGGGTCGTAAGAGCGCTTATATCCTTGTGAAAATCAAATATCGGTGTCCTAAGCAGAGTCATAAGCTTGACAGAGTTGGAGTTGGAAGAAACAGAACTTTTCCATTTTCTTCCGATTCTGCTTATGACTCGGTCATTTACTGAAACTAGTGACAACCAGATTGTTGAAGTCAGAAGCAGAAGTGAAAGGATAAACAGGGTTTGAAAATACGCCAAAGCTGGCGTATTTTACGCCAAAATTGTTCAGATGACTCCACTGAGGTTACAGAGGGAGTCACTTTGACTCCAAAAATTTTTGGTAAGAAACAGGGAGCCACTTTGACTCCAGAAATTTTTGGTAACAAGCACAGTTTTGTCCTTACCTTTTTCGCAGCAAATACAATTTACGTTAATTGTAAACGTTGTAAACCTTAAGTAAATCATTAAAATTAAAGAATTATACTACATAACAAAACAGGAAGAGGGTAAATTACCATCAAAGTTTACTCGATGACCGCTATCATGGATTTGAGCTTTCCAGGTCAGCGGGCTGCCACAGCTACTTCGCATATCCCTCACAATGGTGTATACATACCGGGACCATGTGCTGGAAAGTCTGATACTTGACTCCAAATATTCCAAAATGACTCCAAAATTTGTGAAGCAGAAGTCACACTGACTCCACTCATCAATAAAATTTGCAAACCCTGGATAAACCAATCACAATGCACGTTCCTACACTTTGAGATTGATTTAGTTCTTTGGCTTCTGCTTGCGACTCTGACGACCCAGTTTTCACTCAATCGTAAACGACAGAGTTGTGTGGGAATCAAAGCGCTGTTTTCATGAGATTGTTAAGTCTTATGCTTATAACTAAAACCATCCTTTGATCAGCTAGGTTGTTTATATTGTTATCAACATTATGAAATCAACTTAATATCTTTTCATTGTTGCAGTGAATTGAAAACGTGTTTACAGAATCATCCTGTTGCATTTGTTGGTGATTCAAGAACCAGAGGGTTGTACTATGAATTGGTGGAAGCAGTGAGCTTAAATTCTGTCAAAGACAGTCGAATTGCTGTAAGATGAGTACATACATGTAATAAACATCACTGTTTGTTGATTAAGCCTTTAGGTCCAAAGATTGACTAACATCAATTTTCTACTAACAACATCAGCAGATCATCAAGAGTAAAGGTTATGAGAATTACTAAATTGATGACCAAAGAAATGTATGGAGATCAGTCTGGAGAATTTGTATGTGGATCTTTGGGCTTAAAAGGTTAAGGGACTACAGGGTGTATATCATGATGATATTGCTATAATTATTACAATTATTTTAGGTCAATTCTGTCATAACTTAGTGCCTTTACCTAAATACAAATAGGCCTTTTGCAATAGTAGGTTACCCATTTAAGGGCTCAAATTGCCTGCCATAAATAAATAAATAAATTAAAAGGAGATTTGAGGAAGGTAGTGCTTTAAGGAAATATTTTGCGACAGTTTAAAAATTTCGAAAATTACAAGGATTTGTATGAAAAACCATTCCAGCGTAACTAAGTGGCAAGACTTGTTTTCCCCATACAAATCCTTTCATTTTCCGGGGCCCTTTGCAATTGCTTCTTTTGAGATATAAGACTGAAAATTTAAATGTTACCTAATTTTACTATGCTCTTTCAACCCGTGATAACAAAATTTTCAAAGGCAAACTGTTTTCATGTTTACAGAAAGTTGATCATGTGATCAACTAATGCAAAATGCCTATTGCTCCACTTGTAATGTTATGAAGAAGATATCAAGCGCATTTTATCAGGGAACACTAACCATAAAAATTTATTTGTTGGTGATTTTTGCAGGCGTAGCATTAACCCTTTGAGCTCCTATAGTGACCAAGATCAATTTTCTCCTAACAATATCCATACATTGTCAACAGATAAGTTATGAGAATTAATAAAATAATCACCCAAGTAAAAATGCCTTGATCTTTTATCAAATTCTCTTTACTCATTCTTTAAGGAAATATATAGAGATTAGTTTGGAGAATTTGTATGTGGATACTGGGGCTTAAAGGGTTAAGTTGTTCCAGTTTTTCAAATTTTAATCCATGTCATCTTTGCGATCCATTGTAAGAGATGACAAAAAATATTTTCAATGGCCAGTTATAGTCTTCAATAACAAAACTGGACCATCATTTTTTTAAATTTGATTGATTCAAATACAAGTTATAGCTTTTTGAAAGATGGCAAAAACTGTAGCATGACATTGCCCCTTAAAGGGTGGATTAGTTTCTGACATACTCAAACAGTTTTCATATTTGCCCTTTGAAGTATGTATTTTTTTATTTTAGGGTTAAAAAGCAAAAATACAATGGGCTGAATACAGCGAATGGCAGTGAATATACTGTTCATGTGTAATGTATTCTGCAAATGAATTAGACTGCAAAACGTTCTGTATTTTTGCATATTCAATTACGCCAGAGGAGACAAACAGAAGGTCTGGAGCAAGGCTGAAAACAGAGAGCAAGACTGGCGAGAGACACTAAGGACAGTCAGTTTTTTCTCTCTCTCACCTCACACGCCTTACAGGTGTGTGAGGCTTGCACATTTTGCACGTGTGAGATGGTTAAGCTATGCTAAATGTATTTTGAGAAGAAAACTGACCCTAAGATGACCTTGTATAATGCAGTGAAAGCTCTTAGTTTAAAGCTACTCATTAAGTTTGCACCAGTTAACTTTTGGTAAAGTTCTAAAATTTATGCCTTTGGGAAAGTTGTTTTTTTCTTTTCAGCCCAATAACTTTTCATGTGATTGTTTTTTTTTTTGCAGCATACTGATTTATCTTATATTGACAAGTCAAGCAATACAAGTGTGGTATGCTAAATATATTTTTTAAATATTTTAATGGTATTTAAAATATTTTAGCAGAGTTTTATTTTATGAAGTAATTTTATAGTTTTAGCCTTATCACCACTTTTTAACTGTATACAACCCTTTTCAAAACATCTTGGGACACTCAAGGACACTAGGTGCGAAGACACATTTTGCTAAATGAACTCATTACATGTATATTGTACCTCTGCAAAAAGCAAAGGAATTTTTTTACAAGAGCCTTTTTCTACTAACCCCCTCTCCCCCATTAGTGTCCATTGTGTTATCATGTATGCATGACTTCAACACTGCACCAGGTTGGGGGGGATAGAAAATGTGTCACTTTGACAAGCTACAGCTGTATTGTATTAGTGTCCCAGGAGTTTTGACTTGGGTTGTAGCTTTTCTTGATTAACAGCTATTAACAGTTATTTTTATTTTTTATCATATCTCAATATTTCTGAAAATCCTTAAATCCTTAAAACTTGTCAGGCCAATTGAGTCAGTCTCTATTAATTCTTTTGCAGTCATTTTATTGGCAACCAGAAGTAAATCTTTCTATGAAGGGTGTATATGACGAATGGATAAAGGTAATATTTTATTTTATTATATAAACACCAATGAAATACAAGGTGAGCTTTCGTATGAAAACTTGATACTTCACATGTGAAAATAACTTGTTATCTTCACACGTGAAAATATCACTGTTGCTATGGCTACATAATAAATCGCGCCTTTCACACCAAAAAACTATTAAAGTGAAATGGTTTGGTATTTCATTGGTGTTTATATATTAAATAGAATATTACATGGCTGCTTGGAGATACAAAATTTCTCTTCTCGTGTTGAAAAGAAAAAATATTTCAGTTGTTTGCTGTGCTCACATAATATGAAATAGTTTTTTAAACACAACAACAAAGAAATTTAAGGGGCCGACCATTTAACTCTTGAGGGTGGGGGTGGGTGATTTCTGGTCATCAAGAATTTTTTTTTTTAGCAATATGTAATATCCTTTATTTATTTTATTACGATAATATGAAATTAGTTGTTGATTAATTTACTACAACAAATGAAATGCTGTAATGTCTATTAAAGCCCCTGGCAGCCTTGTTTATTCAGGGCTTCTGATATTTCGCGCGGTAGCAGAGCCGCAAAATTCAGGTAAATCCGCAAAATCCCGCGAAATTCACAAAGACTCGTAAGATGCCGCGAAATTCAGTAGAAATCTTATCAAATACATGTCTGTACAACATATTTGAAACTTATTTCAGCGATAGGGGCTATTTACTTGCCGTAAACTTGTAAATTTATCTTAGAACTTCGTCACTGAAACGTGCAAACAACATCCCGAAACTACCAGGCGTAGATTGTATTGCGAAAAAACTGGACACTAACCATGATGTTAAAGGCTTTGCCATTGGTTCATTTCTGGAGCGTATTGTTGTTGAAAGAGCAAATGATGACCTCTGTTAGAAAAACGTTAAAAACGCTGGTCTGATCAGCGCAAAGCCGATTGATTCCTAGCGAAATTTGCCTTGAAAATAACCACAAAATCGGTCGATTTTGTCCCTAAAAATCTGGCGAAATTTGACTTTTTCTTCTGTGACCTGTCAGAAGCCCTGCTAATTATGTCGTTAGGGTGAAGTCTTACGTGAATAGCCTCTTTTACCCCACAAAAGTACCAGTGAGGTGTCGGCCAATAGTCTTACAGTCAAACCAGGAAAACCGTGAACGCCAGAAATATTTCTGGAATGTTATCGTGTTGCAGGAAAAAAAGCCAATCAGGTAAGAGAAAACTGAACTGCAAGCAAGAACTTTAATTAGTTTGTGGTTTTGTGGGTAGTTTGTATCTCCTGATCTTTGTGACTGGTCATAACACAGTAAACATTCCTGAGATATTTCAATTGTTCATGGTTTTCCCGGTCACACTGTAACCTCGTCCCAAAATGGATGATGCCCATTCTTAGTGGCATGTTCAGAAAACGCTGAGGTTTGAGTTCCTGAAGGTGTTGCGTCTGTCTAGTTCATTTTGTCAATTAATTGCCAATTATGCTTCCTTATGCGCTGTGGAACTTGAAGTAAATGAAGAAATTACTTGTAAAAGACAAAATCACAGCTTCATGTCTAAAAAATATACTTCCTAAAACATCAAAGATGAAGTCTGGAAAATGTTAGGCTAAGGAGTTTTCAAAAACCCACAATTTTAATTCATTTTAATCTTCTACAAGTTTGTCCATCTGTGCTTACTTTTGTAAAATTTGCTGTGTTAGTGATACCTTCTTTAATTGTTTTGAGTCCTTATTCTTATGTTTCACTCAATTTGGTTTCAGTTTCTACCATTAGAGTTTTGACAGAATTCGTGACACAGCTACTTTAATACCATCGGTGTTCTACTCCTTAAATCTGTTCATGCATGCGTCTTCCTGTTTCACCAATGTATATGTTTCAGGTTAAAATAAATTAAATTGAGGTTAAAATTTTTTAAACTTTTAATTTTCAGTTTCCTTTGTCTCGTAGCCCTAATTCATCAATAATTAGGGCCAGGAGACAAAGGAAACTGACAATTCAACCGATGTTAACTAAGTTATATTTTAACCTGAATTTAATTTGACCTGTAACATATACGTGTACTTTCCCACCTTTTTTTCCATTTAATTTAATCACTACTCCATCTTAATGACTTTAAGATCTCATTTACTACAATTTACAGTATGAATTCTTACAGTGAAAATCCTGTTACATGCAATTTCCTTTTTCTAGAATCCACAAGAAAGTCCGCATCTGATCATTACAGGCAGTGGAACGGTGAGTGGGGTTTAACTTCAGTTGATCCCGGGGGGTGGTGGAGGCACTCCCTTTTTTAGCCTACACGGGTATGTGCCGCTGAACAGGGTATGGTTTTAAAGGTCTTGAGTCTTCAACAGGGTATACAATTTCACTATTGAGCATCTTCACAATTGAGCATCAGGGTCAGAAAGTAGAGTCTCCTGTCTTAAACAGGGTAGCGAAATGAGCAATTTTTGTCTTAAACAGGGTCAGGGTGTGAAGTCCTCGGCAGCACACCTCTTCCTAGAATTCCCTTGAGTGCCCCCCTCTCCCCACCCCTCCCCCAGGAGTTGATAGATATAATTCACGTTGTAACAAAAAAGGGGGAATTTGGCAGGTTTAACCCTGTTAGCAGTGATTTTGTTACAAATGGTTATGGTGAGTCCTGGGATTCATCTTGTGAAAAATCATGAGTCCCAGTGCAGAACCATTGAGTCCCAGTTCAAAAATCATTTAGTCCCTGGGTCTTCATGTAACCACACAGTTAATCTGAAGACAGACTCCAGAACTCTGTATTACAGTTTACTGAAATAAAAATATACTCCTTTAATATATTGTCAAGCACAACAAAGACTAAAAGAAAATCTGGGTCATTAAACAACAGCCGCAAGAACAGCAACAGAAATCACCCAAACAGGATATTCTACAAAAACATCTTCAGATCAATCAATCAAACTTTGCGTCCTATGGGACGCATACCACAAATTATTTTGCGTCTTTGGGAATTTTTATGCATCAGGGATACAGGATGCAGAGGTAACAGAATCACTTGTTAGCAAAATAAGTCACAGACTTCTACTTATAATCCAGATTTTAGGTTTGTTTTAGTAGACCTTTTGTGCTTTTTTCATTATTTCTTTTTTTGGCTACTGGTATTATTTACCTCCTCTCATTGCCCCCCACTATGTCCTCTTGCTGTAAATGTTGTAGGTCAAAATTAAATTCAGATTACAGTCAAGCCAGGTCAAGCGTACCCCCCAAAATACCATTAATGAATTTATCATTCAAAAGTTGAGTCGGTTGGCAGTTGTAGATTTGAGATTAATCTCTACATTCTTACATGCGTAATGAGCCGTGAATTCACACGTGATTCAGTTACGAGATTTCTACCAGCTCAGTTTCCCTGAATTTGATGTAAATGTCTTCTAAGAATTTTGATTCATTCAAAGATTTTCAATCTGACCAAATACAGACAAGTTCTTGTAAATTATTCACTGCTCATTACGCATGCAGTAATTCCGAATTTGAATTTGACACTAGTTACAGGAACAATTAACGGATTCATTTTTCAAATAATCAATTCATTAATAGAATCTTGGGGGGTACGCTTGACCTGTTTTGACAGTAAAATGGTCTTAACATAACTATATTTCCTTGAACAATAGCCGCCCTCAATTAATCGTCTCCCTCGAATAATCTTCACCCTCAGATGGAAATATTTGAAATAATTGCCTCCCTTGAATAATCGCCACCCGCACCCACCCTTCTCGCCATCTTTTTTTATCTCCTCCTTGTCAAGTTGAAGTGGAGTCTGATCCAGCAGAATTGATCAGTGACGATTTAAGCTCTGACAACGAGGATATTGACATTGAAAATTAATCAAGGAATCAAATTTGGAGCACTTAAAAAGCCCATTTAGTTTACATGATGTGATCATTTTCTGATTAAATTGGATAATAAAACAAAATATTTAGGGCATGACTTTCAGTGAGCAATATTTGAAATAATTGCCCCCTTTTTGTGCAAAAAAATAATAATCACCCCCAGCTATTATTCAAGGAAGTACGGTAAGTTGATTTTCAATTTTCTTTGTCTTCAAACTCTAATGTTAATTATGATCATGTTAATTGGGGCTAATAGCGGTAATATTTATCTATTTTACATCATTACAGTGGACAATAAAGAACCAAGGCTTGGATGCAGTTATGAATTATGGACGTGAGTCTTTAAGTAGTCAGTTACAAAACCCCAGTATTATAGAAAAGGAAGCTGTGGGTTTAAAATTTGCAATCTGCAATTTGCTGTCTAGAGATCCACATTGCTCTTCCAAATCCGTTAACATTGACGTCAGAATTCTTGCTCAGAGTGCGTTACCATCGTTAGTCTGTCCTTCCTTTAAACTTACCGGTAACATTGAAAAAGATAAAATATGCAAAGCCTTGTCAATCAAGGAAGAAACTGAATGAACTATATGATTTTGATCCTTTTTGCTAATTCCTAGTATTATGGAGTAATTGTCATAGGGGGCATCTGTTAGATCTATTAATAAAATTTTAGCAGCATAGAGGGGGAGTTTGTTCGATAAAAGGCATTGTGGGCATTTATAAGGTCATTTATGAGTTCAGCTGTTCACTTGTTTGTTCCCTGTACCAAATTTACTGCACTCAACTCCTAAAGAATATCTGTGGGCTAAAATGTTTTTGGTGGATGCACAATGAAAAAAGAAAATTAGTGCTCAAAATTGATGGTAATCTGTTAACCAACGGTTAGTAGTTTCCAAAAATGAGCCTTAGTAACCCGACACGGTTAGTAAAAATGTCTGTAATAGGAAATGTGTTTCTTGCATAAGAATGAGTTTCTCAAACAATTTATGTAATTTTAACCAACCTATCTTTACATTTGCCGCATTTATTAACACTATTTAATCACAGATTCTTGGATAATGAACTTTATAATTTGGTGAAGTAAAATTTATGCCCACTAACCAGAAGGGTTAGTTAGCCAAAAATATAATTTCGAGCCCTGAAAATTAAACTTGAATTAAAACATTTTAAATTGTCTGAAAGTCTCTTGATGTTAAATTGATTTTATGCTGAGAAAAAAGGGTTTTTTCTTGGTTCAAGATCTGGGCTCGAGCTTACTGGACTTTTGAGGCGTCTGGTTTAGGGCTAATAGGACTATAATGGGGTTCAATTCACACCTCTCCATCACTTTATTCCAGAGTAACCTCCTGGGGACAAATTGTTTATTCATGTCTGTCAAGTAGGTGGTCTATCTTTTGATGTTTTCTTTACTGGTAATTTTTTTTTGATAGAAAATTTAACCAAGGTGAAAAGTTCAATGGAGAGTTTGGTAGCAAAGAAGAGAAATGAAACTCAGAAACCAAAGTTGCTCAAGCTCAAGAAGTCAAGTCCTTTCCCACCACCCCCAGTGATTATCTGGATCCAGCAAGGTACTTAAGTCATTAATAGAGAAAGTGATTCCTGAGCAGGGCTGTCACCAAGATTTCAAGTTGCTGGGTAAATACAACCAGCAGGCAGGGAATCAAATAGCTAAGAATTTCTTTTGGTTCTATTTTTCTTCTACTTTACCATTAAAGGTAGCCAGGGGCCACTTTCGTAGTAGCCGGGGGGAATCCCTGGTCCCTGCTTCTTAACGACAGCCCTGCTGAACCACCAGCAGTTTGGCAGAGGTCTCTAGAAAGTTTGAAGAAGAAGGAGAAAAACATCATGTAGGGAGGAATACATAACATGGAAAAGTGCTTACGAATGTGGTGGGAAGGTGGGGGGGTTAGTTGTGGAAAGGGGCATCACCTCCTTTATTCTGAGGGGTCTGGGGACTTGCCAAAGGAAAAATCACCCTGAGGGGTCTGGGGGAATTCCCGGGGGAAAACTTATTCCGAGAGGTCTCAGGGACTTCCCAAGGGGAAATCATTTTAACCGGTCTGGGGGAACCTCCCAGGGGGAAATAATCATCTATCAAAATTGTGAAAAGTGTGATGATCCTGTACATCCCTATTGAACTGGGTGTGGTAAAATTACAACATCTTGCTGAAGTAAAAGTGATGTTTAAATACATGGAATGAAAAGCAACAACCATTTTCAGTGCAGCATAGTAACACTGTTCCTACATTGTTTTGGATTGTCAGAACATTATTTTAACACCATCATCCTCACAGCTTTTATTTTTTTTATTCTTTTGCAGAACCAGTTGTTGAAGGAAAGCTTCACCCAGCTCGGAAAACGATCACTAACGAGAAAATTGAACTCTTCAATTCAATTGTATCAGAAATGTTGTAAGTAAATTGACTTAGAAACTAAGTGAGACCTACCCATCAGGCGGTCTGAAATGTCATCCATCTGTCGCCCCACCCCTCATGGGCAGAAAGACAAGAGAGACGCCAGTCCCTGGGTTTAAAAATTTCATCTTCATCTACTGGTCAAGCTATAATTCCCACAGATAAACATCACTTTGATATATTCCACCAAGCGTATCACTCACATCGAGGGGATCCAGGGGGCCAAACTTGCCCCAGTAGCTTGTCAAATGTCCGCTTTCGAATACATCCAAAACAAAACTAAACAATTTTAAGCGAAATGAACCAATTACAGTAACATCACGGTTTAACTGATGGACGACCCATAACAACAACCTAACTGACCAATCAGATCAATAACCAGAGTTTTAATACCATCAACTGACGTGCTACAACTCAACTCTGTTCACCCGGTCGATCAAACTCAACCTACTTATAATGTACTTACAGTTGTCTCTTTGCTTCAGTCCAAAGGAAAATTCATCCATAACAGTCATGTGGACTTCATTTTATGCAGCTTCTAAAAGACCTGAGGCCACTTCAGATGGACTTCACTATGGAGAGTCAATCACGACCTTGGTAAAAACAAGTGTTTAATTCATGATTTAATAGCCTGACCCTGAGAATACAGCCGTTTCTCCCCTTTCTTCGCCGCTAGGAACGTTTCGCAGGAGAGACACTCCTGCAAAACGTCGCTGGAGGAGAGGAGCGAAAAGAGACGACTGTATTCCAAAGCTAATAGAGAGTTTAAGCGTCACGTATACCGCAAACGGGAAACGTCAGATTCAAGTTGAGAATACCGTAAAATTCCGAAAATAAGCCCCCCAAACCGGTAACGCAAAAAACACTCCGTTAAAACGCCCCTCCAAATATAAGCCCCTCGGGGGCTTGTACTTGGAAAATTGCCGTCAAACACAAAGTAAAACAAAGCAAAAAGGGTAAATTTACTTCCAACTATAAGAATAACCCAATCGGTTTTGAAACGCAAATTTCTCTCCGTAGATAAAACCCTTCGAATATAAGCCCCTCCAAAAATAAGCCCCTCAAAAAGGGCCTTTGAAAAAATATAAGCCCCGGGGCTTACTTTAGAAAATGAGCAGATAAAGACAGCTCAGAAAATTCTTATGGATAAAACGTTGCGTGAAACTACTAATTTATGTGTAGAAATAATGAACAGTAGGCGACAAGCAAAGGGGAAACGTGGTCACGTGGTACAAATTTGCGTTTGACGTTTGACGTAAACGTGATGCCATCCTCGGAGACCCAGGGGCAGTCAGTCGGGTCGGGAGAAAAGGCGGGACGAAAGTTTTCAAGTACGGGCGAAAGAGCCCCTGGGTACCGACTCTCACCGAACTATTTCCAAAAATTCAAGCAGGTGCTGCCTCCTGATTGGGCACAAAAAATGCTTTGTATTATTGTGCCCAATCGTCGAACAGTTTCTCCTGAGTTCTTTTCGTGAGTTCGTACACGACGGCTCGCCACACTTGCCCGGTTCGTTCACCAAGCTTGCGCGTGCAAGGAAAAGTTTTATTTTCTACTTTCCTAACAAGAAACGTTGGGATGCTATCAGCAGGAGCAATTCAATTTGCCCCGAGAATATTCTGTTTTTGACGGATCACAATGTATCGTAAACAATAGGAAGTTTAAGATAAGGCGGCGACGAGAAAGTCAAATTAGCAATAGTTTCGCAAGACAAAACAACAACTTTGCACGTGCATCGCGCTTTTTTGTACATTTCTTTGCCGTCAACTGCACGACTACCCGTGAAAATGCCTAATTTCACGTTTTGTGAAGGACGTAAACAAGCAATGACAAAATTCATTCTCTTCAGGAACTTCGGGATATGGTTAATAGAAATTCAGCTCCAGAAGAGTTCGCTTGCATTTGACAAAGTAAGCGAGTTGGAATAATCATGATAGAGACTGAAAAAATGTGAATTCACTTTTCCATGCGACGTTTTCGTGGCTGTCAGCCGTCGTGGTATCTTTTAAAAACTCCCTAGTATTTACGCAATACGCTTGACCGATGCAAGCGTGAACACCTGTTATAAGCTCAAGCTTGTATTTTTGGAAAAGCGTCTTTAGTTTTCGGGCAGACAATATTTTGAAATCAGATAGCGATTTTATATCAAACTGAAAGTTTGCTGACTGCGAGCATTTCTTTGGTGCATGAGCCAGACAAGCCGTGATCGAGACAATAGCCGTCGTGTACGAACTCACGAAAAGAACTCAGGAGAAACTGTTCGCCTATTGGGCACAATAATACAAAGCATTTTTTGTGCCCAACCAGGAGCCGGCATCTGCTTGAATTTTTGGAAATAGTTCAGTGAGAGTCGGTACCCAGGGGCTCTTTCGCCCGTACTTGAAAACTTTCGTCCCGCCTTTTCTTCCGACCCGACTGACTGCCCCTGGGTCTCCGAGGATGACGTGATGCTTAACCTCTCTAATGAATTAACCCTTTAAACTCATCGCCAATTGATGAGCTTGGGAACTGGTGCCTAAAAGGTTAGCGGGGGAGGCCAACTGCGAAAAATACGGCAAGGAGGTAACCAAGGCAACCCTGGAAGCGGGAACCACCCCTGTCAGCAGCCGCTAACTGGCACCGTCACACTGAGAGAATACTCAGTGGAAAAAATACTCACCCCAGTGAAATACTTACCCGCGCACCCACACATGACAGCAGGGAGGGAGGAGAGGGGGCAAGGGGGCTTAAATTTGAGAAACAATCCAAATTATCCTCAGCTGATGGACAAATGATGCCAAATGAAAGCACTGATGGAGAGGTTTCATTTGAATGCCCACAATTTGGCTGATCATAAATGCTGTTTCCATTTCAGGAACTGGACTTGATATTCAATTATTATTGTAATCAGTACCTTCAAGTTTCTGATGCTACTTGTTGTATGCCTTCACCAAGACTGACACATCTTCAGCGCAATACATTTGCTGTGTTTATAACGTGGTAAGACAATCATTCCCTTTTAGTCTATGCTCTCCAATCTTTAAACGAACTTTGAGTCCTTTAGAATTCAACTCCAAAAACACTTGCCAACATTTGACGAAGTAAACGTGCGAATTCACGTTTTAAGTGACATTTTTTGTGGCCGTCTCCGTCGTTGTTGCTTAAGCTCCCTATTAGGGACCTTACGAAACTACGGCGGCGACGGTAACGGCAGCTTTTGAGGACGGGAACGGCAAGGTGATAAATTCTATCATCTCTGTCTGAACTCGGGTGCGGCCCCGTCTCTTCAGCTCTAACATAAATCCCCTTCTTTTAAGTAACTGGGCGACTTGGGATAATCGCGAAATGGCTTGAAAGGATGCGGAGTCTACTTTTCAGCGAGGTTTTCATGGAGGTCGCCGTTGTCGGATCGTAAGGTCGATAATAGCTGTCAGGCGCGTCCCCATAAACAATCCCAGAAACACTTGCGGGATACATTTCGGCACCAGTCCCCTTATCTTTTCTAAACTAGCGAATAGACCTTTTTACCGATACGGCGGCGATATTAAATTGACTCGATTTGAGTAGTATTATAGGATGCCCAGGAGGCAGAGCACATTTCGTTTGTATTTTCAAGTGCTGTTCGGGACACTTTTTCTTAAAGTTTTCTTGGAATAAGATTGTAATGGGAAAAAAGATCTTTGTGCCTTGTTTGGATGTAATAATGATCGCCTTTTTCTAGTTTGTTATTAGAATTATTGTCTTTCACTGTATATTTCTCGGGAAAAAGGCGATCATTATTACATCAAAACACTGCACAAGGACCTTTTCTCCCATTACAATCTTATCTAAGAAAACTTTAAGAAAAAATGTCCCGAAAAGCGCTCGAAAATACAAACGAAATGTGCTTATGCCCCCTGGGCATCCTATAATACTCCTTAAATCGAATTAATTCAATATGGCCTCCGTATCGGTAAAAAGGTCTATTGTAGTTTATTCTTGAATACAGATTGCTGACGATGTTCTTTGTTTCACCGAAATGAGTAATGGTTTTTTGTCCAATTTTTTTGTCCTACAGTATTGTGCTTTTCGTGATCATGTTTGTATGTCAGCATCTGTGGCCAGCAGAACCCAAAGGAGCTGCTGGTGAGAGCTCAATTTAGACTGTTAGTTAAAACCAATAAAGCAGAAACATGCTAGAATATTGGAATAGCATTGATATGTTACATGTGTAAAGGGCCCTTGAAAGGTTCTTACATTTTTCTCAACGATTGTAGAGCGGGTGAAATAGGCGAGGGCGCGTAAGGGTTGATTTCCACTGACGCGTATTTTTTCCGTGCGAACGCACGTAACATTTGCATGCGTAAATGAAATAGAGGCAATGTATGAAAGGCCACGCGTAAACGTAAAAGTTGAGCGAGGTTCAACTTTTACGTTACGCGTTGACCGTTCATACATTGCCTCCAAACCCGCCCTGACTGCCTCTATTTTATTTACGCGCGTTCATACGGAAAAATTACGCGACAGTGGTAATCCACCTTAACACTCGCTATGTCAATACTCGCGTATGGTGATTTTCACTTGCTCGCGTAGTTAGCTCTACTATCCCTAACTGACTCATTCCCTGACGTGCTTCCGATGCGCCCGTTATGAAGACGAGTGAAGAAAAGTCAGTATACCGACGAAGGGAATTGAGGGAGCACACGTGGTCGAACCCTGACTTAGTTTAGCCCGGGAGCAAGCTATCCACCTGCGAGAGAAGGGCCAAGCGAGCGGCAACGCCCCGCCCTCCCCTCCCTCGCTCACCCGTCTCCTTTCACGTTTCGCTCTGGCGTGACTTTTCACGAAAAAGTAAAACTACTCGCAACCTTCATCAACCCGATTTGTTTCAATGGAGGTTTGATTCGTGGGTAGTAAAGCGCTTAACATCACTTTTCAACTCGTTTTGTAGCAATGTTTTAAAACAAGATGCACATTTTTTTCTTTCCCGTTTTCCGGCAGCGTTACCCGTTGTTATCTTTGCACATTTCAATAGCCCTTACTGTTGCTTTTGTAACGTATTTAATTATATTATTAAAAAAGTGCAATCTGGAATTTGTTTATCCACGAAGCACTCAGGAGTTCTTAAGAACTCGTTTAATTGTGTCCGTGCGTTCCTGATCAAATTGGAATTTGGAAATGTTGGTTTTTGGGGAATACCCGGAGAAAACCTCTGGGTACCAGAGGTTTTTTTCTCGCCTGCGTCGGGAAGCTTCGTTTCGTCGGCCGCAGGCCGAAGACACCAGCAGCGAAGCCGCATCGACCCGAGCCAGATTGATAAGAGGGGATAGCTCTCACCACTACGCAATTCTTGTTTCCCTTAGAGCAAGAGATAATTAAGGATAATTTGTTACTGTTATCACTAATAATCGTAATAATTACTCTTTAGGTGTGGAGCCAACCACCCCTGGCGGACGTCCCAGTTTTTCATTGCGTTGGGTGTACTCTGACAGAATGTATCCTGTTATGAAGAGTCTGTTTAAGTTGGGGCTTATTATGTTTTATTTCTTCCTTTGTGACAGGTTGGTTTGATTAAACTATAGTTCATCTTATTATGATGTTTATACTACTACATGAGAAATTTCTGCAATTTGATTGGCTTAGAGCAGTGGTATTTCAGCTTAATTTGAAATACCTACATGTGAAAATTACAAACGTTTTGCGGGTAGTAGTATAAACAAATAATAGCATGATTTGTACGTGATATTTCGCATAAATACCACTCGTGATATTTCAAAATTGTCTCAAATTTTACTCGCCTAACGGCTCGTGAAATTACGTATAACAATTTCGAAACATCACTCGCGGTATTTATGCCAAATATTACTACAAATCATGCTATTACCTATACTAACAATGCTTTAATTTTGCTGGTTGACACTTCGAAGCCATTTTTGTCTCACTTCCCAGTGCAACTCAAGTCGCGTTAGATATGCACCAAGTCGAGCTCTCTCTATGAGTGGATTTCTACTGTCACGTGATTTTTCTTGCGTACGTACGTAAACTTTGCGTGCGCAAATAGAATAGAGGCATTAGGGAGCTTAAGCGACAACGTTTTTGAGCGATGCACGTCAACCGGAAGTGGCCTTTTTTCATTTTTTGACGGTGGTTTCGCGCAAATTTTCAGTCAAATCGCCTCTATAACAGTAAAGAAGCTAAGGAATACAAATTTTATATCATCAAGGCATGTTAAGAGGGAAAATACCTCACTTCCGGTTGACGTGCGTCGCTCAAAAACGTTGCTGCTTAAGCTCCCTAATGTGTGAAAGGTCGCGCGGGAACGTAAAAGTTGCCTTTTCGTGCGAAACTTTATACAATGCCTCTCTATGTTATTTACCCGCGTAAAATTCACGTGCGTACTCTCGTAAAAAATACGCGTCAGTGGAAATCCATACCTTATATGTTATACGGTATAAAAGTGTGTCATTAACCCTAAAGCAAGCGAAGCGAGCATCAATGAGATCGCAAAGTGACCAAACGGGCTTCGTTGTCGAGCTTAAAGCCCCGTGCATACGGACGCAACATTGTTGGCCAACAACTCCCAATATTGTTGGATGTTACATGTTGCGTCCGTTTGCGCACCTTGTTGCATGTTGTTGGGAGTTGATGCATCCGCTTGCACACCACTGCCAACACGGACGCAACAACTCCCAACATTTTTGGCCCAACAATGTAGGGACTTGGTGCGTCAGCGTGCAAAACAAAGCCGCACGACTACTCAGTCTTCCTCTGCTTTCAAAATCCAAGATGGCGACTACACGCGGGAAAATTCGTAGGAACAACTATATTGCTGTTAGCAGTCGTTCGCTTCCTGCATCACATTCTATCATTGTAATTGATAATGCAGCTGAAAACATGTATGCCTGTTCTTTTTTTTTTCAGAACAAACTTGTTTTTCAAAGAGCAAAAAGAGTACAGTCATGTTGCATTTGTTTCGGTTTTAATTGTTTTCCTGCTGCTTGGGGCCTGGACTTGGGTTCCTGCCCAACAGGTAAGTCATTTTGCACTCCGCTTAAGACGAATCTTTACTGACGTGATTGGTTTGTTTGACATGTCACGCAAATAAATCTGATAAATTTTAGCTATCTGGTAAGTGAAACATTTAGCTGAACCGTTCGTTGACTGCCTTTTGTTCCCTCAGATGGTAGTTTTAAACAGAGATCAAACAAATGAGTGGAAAGGTTGGATGCAGTTGGTTATTCTGTTGTATCACTACACTGGAGCAAGTAAGGTAATAAAAGATGTTTGAATCAAAGCACTCGTTTACACAGCCATGACTTGACACAGCTCATTACAGTTTATTATGCTTATGTGACCATCCATAGAAAGTCGCCATACGTTTTCCAGTCAGTATTCTGTAGTTCTGCAAAACCTCTCGTAAACGACTTGCTCTCGAAATCGTTGCCTTCTAAGACAAAATTATTTTCACTGAAATGTTTCGTGGAAAAAGCAGAAAAAACAGACCAGAGCAAGAGTAGTAGAAATCTACAAAAGAATGAAAACGCGAACACCTACGGAAAGCACTTTCTTTTTCCTACTTTGATTTGTCGTTTGCTGTGACTCTTGCCAAAGTTTTCTTTCCCATTTAGTGAAAAACCGCCCAATACTCGTTTGTTTTTTAGTTCAGTTGTGCTGCGCGGAAAATAAGCGCCACACCATTAAAAGGGAGACACTGTCACTGTGATCTGTTTGTCTAAGGGAAGATGATGCACGGAGTTTCGATCGCAAGATGTCCGCAACCTTCCTAAAAATGTATGACATAGTTCTACTGTTATCTATTGCCAGGTTCTTCCAATTTACGTTTTCATAAGGCTCTTAGTGGCATCCTACCTATTCCTAACCGGTTATGGACATTTCTCATACTTTTGGAACAAAGGAGACTTTGGGCTCTACAGATTTTGCCAGGTAATCACTAGTTAGGCAGATCTCTCTTAAAAAAAAAAATAAAAATGATGATATAGATAAACCTTTTCCCTAGGGCTTTATCTTATTGAAATGCCCTGGGAACAGGTTGTGTCAGAGGTAACACATAGGCCTGTTTCGATTGTGCTCGTAAAATGCTGGAAAGTTGCTAAAAATTGCCGAAAATCCAAAAAGGTGCTTGTTAAATTTAAAAAGCTGTTTCCGAAATTTCTGGATCTTTTTATATAAACAGTAATAACGAAGGTGAAATTATAGAGATTCTACTGTTTGGGATTTTAAAATGTGGCCGTTGGCCCTATTAACGGGTGACCGCATTAACAGGGGTTTTTCATAAGAAAAATGTATGGCCGTTTTAAGTGTCCGTAAAATAGTGGCCGTAATAACGAGGTGATCGTACTACCGAGGTGGCCGTAAGGCGGGGTTCCACTGTAATACTGAATACAGGCTCTTTTTTTTTACTAAACAAAAACTGGTGCAATCGCCGTCCACCTAGCCTACCTGCGTAGCAGGCGCGGGATTTTAGGGGGGTGAACGGAGAAATTTCGAAAAAGCGCGCGCTTTATAAAAACTAATCAAAACTAACCGGCGCCTGCCACGCAGGCTTCCGTCCACTTAGCACCAGCTTCTGTCTCCTACGAGTCTCCCACGCAACCACGATTTTTGCCGTCTTGTGAAACGTCTCTCCTCGTCAAGAGGAGAAGCGTTTCATGACGAGATAAAAACAGCTGTGCGGGGGGATAACCTCTTACAGAAAACAATTTTGTAAATGCGGTGATAAATCCCAACAACGTATTTGCTTCTTAACAGTTTTGTTCTATAAAAACAAACTTGATATAGAATGAAGCACATGTGGTAATTAAAGGTGTCATCTCCGTCATGGCTAAACTTTGTTCCGTGGTCGCTCCAAAGGCACTAAAATGCATTTTATCAGACCCCACCCATCTACCCCAGCATTCTGTTCCTTTCGATCTTTCATATTGCCACCTACTTCAATTTTTTTCTTTATTTTTTAATTTTTTTTGGAGAACCCTGTAGAATACCGTAAAATTCCGAAAATAAGCCCCTCCATTTATAAGTCCCTCCAAATATAAGCCCTCCGGGGGCTTGTACTTGGAAATTGCCGCCAAATACAAAGTAAAACAAAGCAAAAACGGTAAATTTCCTTCCAACTATAGGGCTAGCCCAATCGATTTTGAAACGCAAATTTCCCTCAATAGATAAGCCTCTCCGAATATAAGCCCCTCCGGTATTAGAGATAAATATTTAGGAACTTAAATTCTGGATTTCAAAGCGCCTGGTCTATACATGATATGATCGCTACGACCGCTAAAAGTCTGACAATCGCGTGATGATATGGAAACCAGTTTTATGATAAAGATATAATTGTTTTTATATAATCGCAAGACCTTTTCATTAGCGGTCCATGCTATCGCTGCAGTTACCTGAATCAAAGCCACACTAAAATCAAAGAATCTAGGCACAATAAAAGACTCTACGTAGGAAGGAATGCAAAATCCTTGGGAAATAATCTGACTCTATTTTCTTTCAGGTCATGACGAGAATGAATATCCTAGTAGCTGTTTTGTGCCTGGTAATGGGCCGTCCATATCAGTTCTACTATTTTGTTCCACTGGTGTCGTTTTGGTTCGTGGTGATTTATCTTTTCGTAGCCGCGTGGCCAAGAGTAACAGCTGCTTTTGTTAAAGGTGAGAAAATCTGTTTTTTCCATCAGGTATTGGGAACGAAGAAAATTGGTTTAATGCTCATACTTTTTTCTCCACTGAACTAACATTTTCTTTGTGTGCTAATTAACGATTATTCCTCAAGCCCGAATGGGGGGCGATTGACTAGTAGTCAGAGGCCATGAGGGCGCGAGGAATAATTGTTTTACTAAAATCCAACTAGTTGGTAAAAAATATCGAGACAACAGTTAAAGCTAGACTTTAATCCTTTTTTTCGGCCAAAAAGCCGGCACTTTTCGCTACTACTCTAGTGGGCTATAACATTTAGCCTAGTAGTAGCTCAACCAATCAGAACTTAGCATTAACAATAGACCACTAGTTGGATTTTACTAATAGGCTCATATCCTGCGTCCCAGTCAGTAACAGGGATCTTAAAGCCTGTTGTTCACATGGAGGTGGTGGACCCTAGGTAGGTGGGGTAACCTGCCTGTCCATATAATCTCTTTTATGGTCACCCCACCTATCATGTAAACGTGATTAAATTAAAATGAGAGATTATATTATATGGACAGGCGGGTAACGCCACTCACCAAGGGTCCCCCACCCCCACCTCTTTACAAACAGTCCTTTAAGCGTCAACGACGGGGACGGCAGCGAAAACGTCTCACGAAAAATGAACACGCCCTGTTTCAAATTCCTTCCTTCTTATTCCATCTCGTTCAATTGTCAAATGTTGGCGAACTTTTCTGGAGTTGAATTCGAACAGACTGTACCTAAGTTAAAAAAATAATAATAATAAAAATAAAATCGTTTTCTGGTGTTCACGTCCTTCTTAAAACGTGAAATAAGGCAGTTTCACTTGGCGGTCGTGCAGCAACGGCAAAGAAATGTACAAAAAAACGTGCTGCCAGTGCGGAGTTGTTGCCAATCTAAGGGCCAGGCCAAACGTGGAACTTTTCATGAGACGAACCAAACTTGGTGAGTTAAGTTCAAGAAAAGTTCGACGTCTGACTCAGTTACGTTCGTCTGAATGAGTTTGGGTCGTCCAACACGTTCTATCCGTCTGCTTCAGAACAGAGATTAGGGCTCTGGCTTACAGGCAGACTAAAGCTGAGATTTAGTTTCGTTTGTGGTGGAGATTTATTTTCGTCCGTTGCCACGGAGGGCTGCAGCGTTACGGATGATAGAATACCATTAGCCTGCGAGCAAGCTCTCCTATCTGGTCCAGGGAAGTGAGCCTCGCCAGAACGCGCGAGTGAGGGGCTGAGGCCGCTCGCTCGCGCGCTCTCGCGAGACTCGCCTCACTCACCCAAACAGGAGAGCTTGCTCGCAGGATAGAATACCATAGAATACTTCATACACTTTTTAAAATGTATTGTTTTATGTTGTTTTGACTCTTGCAGATAACTACAAACATTATCTGACAATGTTGATTAAGTTCTTTTTACTCTTTTGTGGAATTAGAATCATTTGGAGTTTGCCGGTAAGTGAGTTGTCATTGAACTGCCAGCCAACTCGTCCCGCTCAGATTCCTTCCCAGATATTTGCCACTTTAAAACGAAAGGGGAACTGGAACCGAAATGTGTCCCCCAGTTGCTTCTGGGATCGTTACCGGGGACGCGCCAGTCAGCTATTGGCCATTTTTTCCTGTCCCTGGTAACAGTCCCAGAGGTCTTTGCAAACTTTTAGGAGAATGACTACGAGTACGAGATTCTCTCAATACTAAGTAGTGCACGCCCGTGAGCCAGCGTCCCTTTGGCGGGAAAACGTGGTAGCCGTCGTCATTCTTCAAGGAGTTTTAGCGCGATTGTCGTAGTGGCGGAAACAATTTATCTAATGTTAGAAGTTTTATCATTTTACGATCGAGAGAGGGTGTAACCTCCCTCACTTAAGGTAACAGTGCTAACTTTGCTAGTGAAAAATGGTAAAATGAAGCTTTCCGGGGAGTCCATATTTTGAAAAGACGTGAAAAAACCTTAAGTCAAATCTCGTACTCGTAGTTGTCCTCGTCTTCGAATCTAATGGTCTCTATTAACGGTATATATGTCTTGCACCCCAAAAAAGGTAGCATTGCCGAAACGTCGGTTACTCTTTTGAAAACCGTCGATTTTGCAATTTTCAAATTAACATTAAGGAAGTAAGGTACCTTTGCACGCAGGCTAATTAAGGCCGGTACAACAGGATGTTTTTCATTAACGCGATAATGTCAAACAAGTCAGGGAAGTTAGCCCTCCAACACGCTTGTTAGGGAGCAGCGATCGGGCGATATGGGAGCGCGAGCGTGCGTTGAAGTCACAGGGAGAATCGGGCAGAATTCCTCTCCAAGCTTCATTCCTTCGCCTCTAACCCGCGCTCCCCGGCGTCTCCAATAAAACTGCCAGCTACACAGGCTGTGCAAAAAGCACCTCTGAAAACG
Organism: Porites lobata; assembly: GCA_942486035.1. NCBI lineage: Eukaryota > Metazoa > Cnidaria > Anthozoa > Scleractinia > Poritidae > Porites > Porites lobata. The sequence continues at coordinate 414,362 of CALNXK010000158.1, forward strand.
CGGGTTTTGGTCAATAACTTGTATGCTTTCTTCTTCAGACGTTGGGTCAATGGATATTTTCTCAGTGGGCAATTAAAGAATTATTTATTGATGAAAATGACAGTGTTCGTGAATGGTGGTTCCGGTCGTGGCTGGACAGATATGTGAGTGTGTTTCTTTCTTTAGTTGTGCTACATTCCGCAGGTTACTAAATAATTCCCTCTGGTGCTTACGACTACGACTGAGGAGTAGTGCTAATATCCCTACAACAAAGTAGTAGAAAATTACTCTATAGTGGTAACACAATTACTGGTACCCCAAAAGTTTGCTTTGTGGCCAATTACCGTGCGACCACTCGAACCGGAGCACTTGGAAGAAGATTATCCAATCACAACATTTTTTGAAAACAAAAGATTCTCAAGATGTTTTTTGCAAATGGACCAATAAAATTCAAGGTTCAACTATGCAATCGTTAAAAATTTTAAAACCGTTTGAACTTACCTGACCTCTCAGGAAACAGCCCTCAAATTCATGTATTCTTAGTTGCTAAAAATATATATATCTACGTGTCGCAACTGTTCATCAGTAGGATGCCTAAAATGCGTGCAATTCCACAATTGGTTTCGGCTCCATTAAATCCTATACCAATTGCAGAACATTTTAGGAGGAGCCACCCACCATGTGAGCACAGTCACGGACAATGTATAAGTGAGGAAAATAACGCAAAGTAAAATTAAGACGTTAATAAACGAACTAAATGTACACGTCAATTAAATAAATAAACAAATAATGCGCGCGCTCAAAATAAAATTGTACGCGCACAAGTACCGAGATCTGAAATACAACAATATGTAATAAATAAGTAATGTAAGGATACGATGGTGCAATTCAAGCCTGGATTGCTAATCTCATCTCCCGCAGGGCTGCACCATACTTCTCGACGATAAGACCATGGCGACTGAAGAATTTATTAAATGATTACTGATGTATGTTATCGGTTCGTTTGCAAAAAAACTTGAGAATCTTGTGTTTTCCAAAACCGTTGTGATTGGATAATGTTCTTCCAAGTGCCCCGGTTCGACAAGTCGCACTATAATAAGGAGAAAAACAAATAATTTAAATAAATAAACTCCTAAAAATTACTGTTGATACTCGTCTCCCAACCCCTGATAAATTATACCACAACGAAGGCAATAAGTAGAGATAACCACGTGACCTTTCTTGGGAATTTTAACTCGTACGCAATAAAATGGAACCTCGAATTTAGAATTCGTTGGACTCCAAATTCCTAACTTTCTATTTTGATCGTAGCCTAATAGTGTCTTCACCGAATTGGCTGTTGCTGTTTGCCATATTGAATTTAATATTACCTAGACATATGATCAAATTCATGTTTCAAATTTGTCCATCCTTGCACGCCAGTACTCTGTCTTACAGTGAAAATACACCCAGTACCTATCCCTTCAAACTGAAATGAAAATGTAAACCTAAACGACGTTTTCACTCAAGCGCCGACTGGAGTTTCCTACCTAGCTACCTGGGCTAAATCTTTGCTTGCATTTCTCTTTCAGATTGCTCTTTATGGAATGGTTGTAGCTCTAGTGTACTGCACTGCTAAATATTTTAAGTTTTTTGAGGATAATAACAAGAGAATTTTGTTCTCTGGTCCTGCTGCCGTCGTCTCTCTTTTCTTTGCCGTTGTAGCTCTTCTGGTGAGTTGTCGCTGTTTGAAATATGTCATAATACTCGACTTAGCCTTGCCTTGATATAACTAGAAGTAATCGCAGATTAGAAGTGCGTCCAATGGCCCGATAGGAAGGGGGACGGGAAAGGGATTTCACTTTGTTATCGTTCCCATGATTAAGCGGGGCACGAAAGAGATACCAGTTCCTGGCCGCGCGAGGTGATAACTCCAGGTCACTGTAGACCATTTGCACGATGTCGCCATTTTCTACTATTGTCAGAATTCCTCAGGATTTGCTTTTTTGTTTTGCAAATTAGGGCTGGCTTTCCTTTTTTATGAACAATTTATACTTCGAAAGTGCACGCATACAGACTTGAGGTTTCACACTCCAGAATATGTCTATGAATGACTGATCTGTGAAAGCTCCTTGACATAGGCCCAGTATGGGAGTTCTTCGCGGCGGATAATGGGCTCCTGGCTAAATGATTGACTGAAAATAATCTCGCCAGTTATATTAACCTGTAAAAAGTAAACCCAAAAAGTAATGGTTACTTGTTCGAACGTGTGTTCGACGCACGTGACCCAAGCTTTTTGGACCGATTTGTAATAAATGCTCTAGGAATTTAAAGGGGTAAACCCAGTGTTTGGACCATCAGTGAGACAACTTAGCTTATATTAATAGTGAGCTTACACTAGTCTGAAATGTAATACGTCTCCACCCACTAACCTGTCGGGGGCGCGAGCGAGATAGAGACAGACGTATGACATTTCAGACTAAGTTTACGCAACAGGACGATAGGATGAAGAGGACAGCAAAACTCTTGTGTCTGACAGACGTGACAGGGCTATTACTTGCGTGTTTTATCGTAATCTTCACTTCACACCAACGTTTTCTGGTCCTTTGCAAAAAGATCTGTTTCAAGGAAAGTGAAGTTTGGCGAAACGTTGTTTCAAACAAAATTATTGTCACGCTTGTCGCACAAAGTTTGCCGCGTTCTTTCCTCTCCCGTCCTGTTGCGCAAGTTCACTAATGCTAGACGAAGTCAGGAGCCCATAAGGACTTGTGACGTAGTATAACCACTGCGTTGCTGAAACACCATTAGGTACTTTCAAGAGATCATACTGAATAGGACTATTATGGCTCTTGGTACTTTAAGATTCAACGACACGACGCCACGAGAATGTCAAAAAACCAATAGGTTTAATTAACCCAAACAACAATTTGCACGTGTAGTACACTTTTTTGTACATTTCTTTGCCGTTTTTGCACGACTACGACGCGAAAATGCCCAATTTTGCGTTTTATGGAGAACGTAAACAAGAAAGGACGAAATCTTATTTCTCTTTGTGAACTTGGATATGGTCTCTAGGAACTCAGCTTCAGCTGGGTTCGCCTACATTTGACAAAGTAAGTGGGGAGGAATAACCGCGAGTAAACGAGCGCAAATTGACTTTTTAACCGACGTTTTTGTTGCCGTCGCGTCGTTGGATCTTAAAGTCCCTATTATTTTCATTCCGTGAACTGACCATTGTTTTACCCCCTTTGTTTCAGATTTATACTCTTCAAGCAATTACGTGTAGTTCAAAACCCTCTTGTAACGAAACGCATTCCTTTTTGTCATTTATACCTGTAAGTATAAAGTTGCTGTTTCCTACTCTCCTTTATAACCTTAACTCATCTTGTGTTTGTCCTTTCCGAACGACCCAATAATAAACCTCCATATCGGTACGAATGTGACTGACCTAACCTGCGAGTGGGTGTCAGTAAAACGCAGCGTCGGGGCGGGCAAATAGGGTGTTCATAGAGCGATTTTCGCATGACCTTGAAAAATGGTTTCGGTAAGTTTTCGTTATTTGTTTTATCAGCCAATGGTTGAAAAGATCAAAACATGGACTCTTCGTTTTCCCACCAAAGAAAACCCTGATATAGAGAAGGCATTGTTCAATTGGCTAATCGTGTTGTAGTATGACGTCAAAGCGAAGTATCGGTTGATTTCTAGAAAGTTCTCGGGCAATGCTACCGGTGGTATATCATTTCCCCTGCAGAAAATGTTGAGGCTGTCGGAAAACAGAACATATTTTATCTGGGACCAGTTATTCCGCGTGTTATACTCACTATCTTGAGTCAGTATTGATTAGTCATCTTTTTCAGTTTCTGCCATATTAAAACTGTTTTGCTAGTATGTATATTTTTTAAAATTACAGATAACAGCTTTCGTGCTTCTCAGAAATATACCTGGTTCCCTCCGGTCTAAATTTAGTCGGTTCTACGCTTGGGTTGGTTCTTTTTCTTTAGAGGTTAGTAATGTATAACTGAGTTTGTTTTTATTATCGTAAACTGTTTAAGACCCTGTGATACTGCGGAGAATATAAAAGACGAACGAGTTCGTGGAATTCCTTGAATGATATAAATTATGTGGCATGGGTTAGGTTGACATAATTATTGAAGAAATAAATTAACCTTGCCGCATAATTTATCCCATTCAGTATTCCATACCACGCGTCCTACTGCAAGGTCGAGCTCTTTCCTCGGTCTACCCTTAATAACATGGTTTCATGCACCATTCTCTTAACATACGTCGTTTAACGCTTCAGCTCTATAGGTCACCGCTAAATTAAAGGTGACTTACTTGTAAGCCGAGGTTTGATTCTGCCGAGTCATCATTAGCACAAGAAGTTACTCCTTTACTAAGTGTATAGAATGGTACCTTCAGAAACGTGAGTGCCGGAAAATTTTAGCGCGATCTCGATTTCTCGGAAGCGTTGTTGCTGCCGGGTGTTGAAGTCTCGTTTTCGGGCAATTTTTGCATCTCGGAGTCTCGAATAACTTTTTGCGACCGGTCTCGGAGTCTCAGCTTTGTCATTTCACCGCTCTCTTAACATGCGTTGTTTAACGCTTTAACTTTAAAGCTCGCATGCTATTGAAAAATGTAGTAAATTGTTCACTAGAATAAGCGGGTGTCAGTGACTATCGTGAGACAAACATCAAACAAACCTATCATAGTCAAAGCACGATAAGTAACAGATTTCATTAAGGAGCAAAGCCCTTTTAACCATTTCGAGCATCTCGCCTAAAAATAGCTCAATGGCCCGTATGCAGGATTACGTTAGACGAGTAAATTTCACCAACAAGCCTCCTTTGTGAACTAAATTCTTTGTAGTTACACTTTGCAATTTATAATTTCAAAAGGTAAACAGGCATAAGGGCTATTGATAGAGCACCGGTAGATCTACTCCAGTGGTCGCGAGTTCAAACCTAGCCGGGGTCGACAACGTTTTCTTTGATTCCGGGCTATCTCAACTTCCTTTCTAGAGCTTGTATTCAGACGGAATCATAGAGTTTCTTAGCACTCAAGAAATCGCCAATTTTTAATTCTTTTTGCCTCATATAAATGCTACGCGGCTTACACACTAAATATATTTGTTGTATAGCTGAAAATTTCTTCCCAACAGCGCGCGCTCTCATTGGTTACTTCGACGTCACATGACATCTAGCAATGAAACTGTTTCCCACCAAATCTCTGAGCCGTAACAGCGAGGTTTAATCAATTTCCTGCTTTAAAATTCCAGCTATATAACAAATCACTTAAAGACTGGTCCCTCGGAAAACAGTTAATTTTGTTTCCTTCGAATCTCAATGTTTCCCTCGCGGCCAGTCATTAAGTGTTGATTGTTTTTGCTTGTTTGCAGTTGTTTATATCGCAGTACCATATCTGGCTTGCCCACGATACCAAGGGAATTTTGGTCCTAATTCCTAGCCAGCCATTTCTCAATGTCGTCTTGTCCACGTTTGTGTTCGTATGCGTCAGTCACGAGATTCACAAGGTGTCCGGGGTACTGGCCAACGCCCTAATAACCAAAGACATTAAAACTATGATGAGAAGGGTGCTGTTTTTTATCTTCATGTTGATAATCATATGGTGGCATAAGACTCATCATGATCCCAAACCCAAATTAGCAGGATAAAGGTAACAGGGGCTAATATTGTGGAGGGGCCCGTGGCCCCGGTGCCCCCTAAACTTAAACCCGTACGCCGAGAAAATGATTTTGGAGGTCGGGCTTTCCTTCTCTCAAGCGGGGCCTGGAGCGGGCCGCTTAGCTACTAGCCTCCCACGCAGGCGTTTTTAGGGGAGCTCGTATTTCTTCCCTCCCCACAAACGCCTGCTCAACAGAGGACAACATTCCTTTCCCACGCTTAGCCAATCACGTTGTACTTTCCAAATTCTGGAAAGTTGACCTTGACCGCAGGGTAACCCGATAATCACGCGATCTGCATGAAACTTTAAGAAACCTTCATGACCTCTAATAAATGTTAGTCTCAGAGCGGCCAAAGTAAGATTTTAGAATTCTCTGTGCACTGCATAACCTTAGCGAACGAAAGAAAAGAAGGAAAAAGGTAACTCTAGGGTCACGTTCTGGGTCACGTTTTTTCACTATCAAGAGCTTATGAGTCATGTTTAGCCTGTCAACACTTTATTTAAAAACCGTTGATTGGTCACTTACCACGCGAATGCAACAATGGGAAAGGAATGTTGTCCTCTGTTGAGCAGGCGTTTGTGGGGAGGGAAGAAATACGAGCTCCCCTAAAAACGCCTGCGTGGGAGGCTACTTAGCTACTGGACTTCCTAGAAGTACTACATCTGAATCCGTCTCTGAAGAGGATATTTACTCGTGTAAAAAAAGGGACAAAGGACGATGACTAAAGGTATATCAACCACGAACCATATTTTTGGAACTAGGGAGGAGGCCCGGAGTCCTGGAGCCCCCCTGCACTAAATCCCATAGAGCGAAAAAATAGTTTCAAGATCGGGCTTACCTCCTATCTTGCGGGCCCCGAGGCGGGCTCGTTATTTAGTGGACTAAATATGAAGCTGAATCAGCCGCTGAAGAGGATGTTTATACGTTTGAAATAGGAACAAAATAAGGAGACTTAAGGTATTTTAGCGAAGGACCTTTTTTTCCTGCCCCATAGGGACCACACAGCGGACGTGGTGACCTAGGCCTTTTCATTGTAGACCGAGGTTGATGTGGGGTGCTATTTCTTATTGTTGTTGCAAAATGGGAAATGAACACGTTCGCATAATTGGCCAATCAGAACTCACCCAAGGAATGTAGGACTTGTCACGAAAAGCAACGAAAAGTTTCCGATTGTCAATTTAATCAGCAAACGTCCACGAACTTGTCCTGTATCTAGATGCTGAGAAATGGACTTATGCTTCAAACTGATAACTTGTAGATGAAGGGCTATCACAAGAATGAGTAGGCCTGGGGACTAGGGTGGTTATAACTCGTCCCCAGGGTCTCTCTTCCAATCACCTTAATAAGAGACCCTGGGGACAAAGTATTATCCCTTACACTATTTGAATTGGACAGCGAATGTATAAAGTTTATTATAATATAAATACTATACATGTTGGGAGTCTAAATTATTATGTCAGAGATTGTAGATAATAAAAAAAGTTACTATACTCAAAAAATGCGTTTGCATTCATAGAAATCTAGCCAAGCTTTTGCCAGGCTCTAAGATACGGTAGGGAAGTCAGAAAAACAAGGTCAAGGGAAAAATTGGAAGACCGGCGTGATCTGGGAACGGGATGGCGAAGGAAAAAATGCCGGTGTTACAGTGATATAGGCATCCCCGCGTTTGGGGCAAACCTGTTGGGGCAAATTTTTTCCCTTTGTTTTCGCTTTCTAACACTTACTTGTTATCGTGTATTCTTTTTCTTTTCGCTCTCCTGTAATTTTGTTAATTACGCTCCTTTGTTACGTGCTGTATGTAAATTCGGTTATAGTTTGTTATCTCCCCCCCCCCTTTTTTTACCAGAGTTTTACGTATTTATCAGTGTAACTGTGTTCGTGGCAGTAGCCTTTTTTCTCGGTTTCCCTAACGACCAACCCTTGTTATCCTCAGCATTTGGTAAGCGGCTTCGTTTTCATCGTTTTCTTCAATTTCGTTTTGCAGTGGCCTTTAGGTAGTTTTTTCTGTATTGTAACTGTTATTTTTTCGCTCTTTGAAGGAATTTACTTTTTTTTGGTACGTTAATAGTAAAACATTTGCTGAGACAAGGTGATCGTGTTGTGTTTCCTCGAATTGGCCCTTGCATGTTCAATCCCCACTCCTAAAAGCATCCCCTGTGACCCTAACCGTAACATGAGAAGGGGATGCCCACATCACTAGGGATTTGGGTATGGAGATGCCCATATCACTTTAACACCGGGAGCTTCCTTTCTTTCCTCAGTCTCCGTGCGTTTTTTTTGTTTACGATCGTTATACCGTTACTGCCCCGATTATGGTTCCTGATTACTCGTGCTCCCTTATGGCGGGAGCTCCCGCCATAAGGAGAGAGAAAAAGCGAGAGATTAGGTAGAGTTGGGTACTTGATGGCAGTATTTAGTTCAGTTGGTGGGACTGGGACGAGCCTTGCGCCTCGTTGGGCCAGTCATTCGTGTCATCTCGCACGAAATCTCTCGAGCACCTTGTAAAGGACTCGCGGGGGGTGGGGGTACTTAACACATGTTAATACGGAGAGCTGAGAGGTCCAACCCCTTACCCTTTTATATACCATTTGTTCACGAAAAAGGTACCCCTTTCGTAAACCTTCTATTGACAAATGGTATCCCTTTCACATACCTTGTTTAGAACTTTCCATCCCTTTCAACTGCTGTAAATGCACTGTCTTTTAACTAGGAGTCAATCAGAAAAATAGAACGTTTTCTCGACTTTCTAAAGCGACAAAATTCATTTGTTAGCCCATTTGCGCCCTTTTACAGACCCAAATGACAGATTTCCCTACTCTTTTATATACTTAAAAACGAGTGAAATCCCTACCCTTTCATATACGTAAGGCCTGAAAAATATATCCCTTTCGGGCGAAGCCTCACCGTATTGGCCATCATAGGGAATACGCTCCCCCCCCCACCCCCACCGGAGGATTCGAGCTAGTGTTTTCACATTGCGGACCAGTGATCAAGCGACGCTGAGTAATGATGAGACCGGCAGTGGTTTTATATTGGGTAAAGTGCTTTTTGGGAACAGATAAACGTTCGACCACATCCATTTTCTCCAAGGAAGTCGAAATATTGATTTGCGACCCCGTTATCGACCACAAGCTAATTATATATTAAGTTCTTCTCTTGATGGCATCTTTACTACAGTTCTATAACACGCGATTTCACCTCGGATGGAAGGTTTGCGAATAAATAGCCTCTTCCGGTCGTTCGCGCTACTCAGTGTAATGAACGCTTAGAACAGGCTAGCGCATATAAATAGCCAGAGGTACCAATCAGGCACAGTGCACATACAAATTCTCTAGTATGTTCCAATATCAATTTATTAATTCTCGTAATTTTTTAGCTTGATTATCCATTGACTTTGTTAGAAGAAAATTGATGCTGATCACCTTTGGAACTTAAAGGTTCAACTTATCCAGATTTTATCACTTTGATTCGTTCAATATTTCGCGCACTCTGTCAGCTTTCGTAGCTCGACCCACAGGGACATCAGGACTGAAATCCTTCGCAGCTTCAAGCATGCATTTATTCAAGTAGTAGGATATCCAGCTCAAACTGTATTGCCTGCTTGCAAACGTCTCCTGATTTCCTTTGTTGCACGCGGAAAAGGGACGTCTTTTCCGCTTGCATCAAAGGAAATAGAAGACGTCCGTACGTAGGCAAAAACTGTATCTCTTTTGTTGAATGCACGCTAAATAAAGGGGCTCTGTCTTTAGGCGTAAAGCTGTTATCTCACTGCGTTTAGGAAGTTATATAACGTAATACCTTGTGGTTTCACCCATTGACAAAAAATATATTTCCCACCACGAGGGGTTTTAATAATTAGTTTCCGAATTAGCCGTGCGTGTCGGATGATTTACGAGAAGAATCTCAGTTTTTATTTTCAGGCCGAAACTTTAGCGCTGTTACATTCAATTTAGTACTGAATCTCATTGTTAAGTTAAATCATTAAGCCTTAATTGAGAATTCATTTCGTGTACTGTATCCAAATTATGGACATTATGTAACAAGACTCCATAACAGTTTTTCACGGTTCGACGGAAACATGAATTGTGTCGTAACACGTGTTTAAGTGTAGCAGTTATTTATAACTCAAGTAGATCTACTGTATTTCCGTCCACTCAGGCGTGAAAGAAGATGAACTGTGAAGCTAATCTTGGGTTTTTGCCCGTGGCTGTGATTTTTTCAACGATGCAAGAGTTGAACGTTTTTTCAAGTTCCAATCCTGTACTACTGAGTCTTGCAAGTGTGCTTTTTCAAAACTCCCGAAAACAATTCGGTCCCGAAACTGGCTATTCAGTAAGTGCACAAAAATCATTTAGCAGAAATGTGATTTTTAATAAATTTCAAATGGAAAAAAAATTGAAAATTTTACAAGGCTCGAGAAGCATGTTGGCCTACTTTGCATGAACATTAAATGACCCCCGAAGAACGTTTAATCGTTTGGAAAATGCATAAGGAAAAGCACTTTCTGGGCCGCGAAAACACCTCAGCAATTTTGAGAGATGCATCAAAAGTTGACACACGCACCTACATATTGCTTAGTTTACTGGGAATTCAGTAGTCCGTGTTTTTAAACAAAACTTGTATTTCACGTCCCTCAGAGACGCAACTCCAATCTTTGAACACTGACCCCTTCATTTTGTGAGAGGGAAACAAGAGTCATTCGTAAGCAATTTCGCTTTCCGAAGCCGCCGGCATTGCAATTTGTTCGCTAGACACTGAAGGGTGAAACTAACTCAGTGAGGAAGCCTTGAGATTTGCTTAGGAGTGGATCTAAGTCCATAGGTAGTTTTATATAATTCAGGCTGTGGTCTCTGTCCCTTTCATCATTATCATCATCACTTTCAGTTTCTTTTTCAATGTCCTACATCCTCTATGATTAAGAATGAATTTTAATATAAAGCCAAGACTCTGATTCCAAATATTACCCAGTTACCTATAAACGGTTTGATCAATGAACTGATGAACTCTACTAATTATTTTATCAATATACAATTCATAAAATATATTTCAGCCTGTTTTGATGTTCGTGACAAATTATTATCAAAGTAACGTAATCGCCCTGTGTTGTAATTTTGATTCCTAAACATAGCTTTTGCAATACTGTATGTGTTTGTATGGTCATGCAAATAAAGCTCGTCGTTGTTGCCATCTTCATCATCGGGATCATCATCACGCTTTTGACTTGCCACATATGACTGACCCGACAAAAATCGCTGAAAAATACAGTCAACTCTCGCTAAGTCGGACATCTTTGGGGCCGGTACTAAGTGTCCGTCTTAGAAAGATGTCCGTCTTATAGAGAGTCAATTAAAAGGGAGTAAAGAAAGGCAGGGACCAACTCGAGGTGTCCGTTTTACAGAGGTGTCCGTCTTATAGAGGTGTCCGTTAAGAGAGAGTCGACTGTACTGCCAAAAAGTTAAGGCTGAACTTTCGTTTACAATCTGGCATTTCAAAATCGACCATTCTCTGAGCAAATTCACAAAAGAAACTACGCAAGTAACTGATCCAGTCATAATATTACACCGCTACAATTGGCAAAAAGAAAGAAAAACAAACTATAAAAACTTTTTCGTGCGCTATATCAGTTCGGTCAGTCAAATCGTCCTTCTTCGGACACCAATTTAAACACATGAATCACAGGCGAGTTATGGATATCAGCAGGTTAGGAAAGATTACCCAAACGCCAGGCGAACGGTATACCCGAATAGTCAGTGGTTAATATTCGCCAAGGTCGTGACATATTCATCACCCTCAAAGAAAATGCTAAAACATGTCTAGCCGGATTTTTGATGACGAAATCGCCAAATGGACCTTTTGCGTCAAACAGTTTTTTTTTTTTCGGCCAAAACATGATTGACTCCGAAGTAGCTATGTTACAAAAACTAACAGAGCAACCACTGTTTTTCTCTCTTCTCCTCGCTCTTTCTTTTTCTCCTTTCCTTTTCTTTCGTTACTGTGATTTTGGAGCTTCTCGGGCGTAAGGAACCTGCCTGTTGATGCCTTTTCGCTCAAATGACTGCAAATTTCGTTAGTGCCTAAAAAAATCGGCTAGATATAAGGAACAAAATTGTATCCCAAAAAGATCGTTCATTAACCTGTAATTTTTTTCAGAAACAACATAAGATACACAACAGTGTTAGACATTTTGCTGAGCTTTTAGCAGGGGCACGGATTCCCTAGGAAAATACTGCGTAGGACGATTCGCGTGCGCGGGGGATGAACCCATCCCGCCTATTCGACGTGCGCGCGAGTTCCGTTTTCTATTCTTTCGTATCCATTTTTTTGTTTGGCCCTTTTTTGGGTGGATGAGTAGTTTTTTTTCCAAGAGTATACCAATAATAAGGCGAAATTCTCACTCCAAATATATTGTTTACGTTCTAACGCCCAGTTCTAACAAATACAAACTAGCTGTAGTCATGAGACGGACAATATATACCTGTGCCCTACCCCGTAAGAATAGTTGTTATTTTCTCACGCGGGTAGAAAGAAAAATAATTTTGAAATTCCCAGCGATACAAATCACTTCTTTTATTAATTGTGGAAATAAACTGATGAAGAAAACAATAGTTTGATTTATTGTAGCTGGCGCATCCAACAGACAAAAAAAGCGCTAAATTCTGCTGCCTTTTGTTTTGTTGAGAATTGTTAAAGTATTTGGGAGGAGTCCTGTCAAATCCCTTGAGAGTATTAACAGCATGCCTGTCAAATTCTTCTCGCATTACTAAGCGCATACGAAGAACAATTTACCAAATTTCGGCGACAAGCTCTTCTTTTTGGAGTTCAGAATAACGCTTAGATCCTGATTGTTAAGTATTTATGCGAAATGTTACATATTTGTGGCTTTAAAAGATCTATTTTTGCTCCTAAACGACGGCAAATTCGGGGGTAATCTGATGAAAATCCATTTTGCTGATTAAAAGATGCATATTTGTGTGCGAATGATTGACAGGTAATTAAGTCGACGAATCGTCCCCACGCTTAGCTCGGTTCTCTGCCAAACCCTCGCGACTGTTTAGGATTCCTTCTGGTAGTGAACATTTCACCTTCAAACGACTTCTGCAACCGAAAATAGGGACGGTGAATACAGGCTAGTTCCACAGGTATGGTTGTTCGTCTAAATTTAAGCAGCAAACGGTTGGAATTGGATTTCCAGACCTGTTTGTTGCTCTGCAGAAACGCGCCATGTCTAATATTGAAAGGAGTTTATTGTTGTAAACGCTTGTTTACCAGCTAAAAGATTTGAGGTTTGTTCGGCCTTTTGGCGAGTGAAAGTACCTGTCGGATAGATGAAACTAGGTTGAAGTTTAGCTTTGTTCCTTTGTGGGGGTCTTTGTGATGATATATTTCGGTTAGAAATGGTCGTTTTCGGAACGTAATGTATTTTTGTCTGAACAATGGAGCTCTTTTCGCCGAAAGTTGTCTCCTTGAATTCGGTAGTTCAGGATCCCGCGTGTTTGAAGCGTTTATCTGGTCGGCAAAGGCATGATTTGTGAGTTTTCTCTGCTCCTTAAATAGCCGTTTGTGCCTAATACTTCGAAATGATTGAGCGTCGCTTTTCTTTGATTTATTTTTTCGGTGAATTGATCTCGGCGCGTTGAGGTATATAAAGCTTAAGTGTATCTTACCGCTGCCTGATTTCGCTTGGTTGTGTATTACAATACGGCGCTAACATAGTTATTTATGTCTCTGAAAAGCCGATAATTCCATATGCCCTTCGCTGATTTCTGCAACTGCTACAGTTTATTACCTTTAATGTAATTTAGCGGGTCTAGTTTCATTCCAAATCCAGTGTTCCTTTTTTGTCTAACGCAGCAGTCATGTTTTTAACACGAAGAAGACGATTACTTGCTGTGTGGAGGCAGTGATAATAGGAGATTTATTCTGTCATTTGTACCACATGCACCTTTATAAAAAAGCCTTTTAAAATCCAGTGATGTTTTCTTGCGCTGGAAATTTTAATGAAGTTAAAGTTCGCTTGAAATGTACCTTGTCGAATCATCGATCAATCACTTGTTCGCACGATACTGATATGGCCCTGGCCTTACTCCTCGAGGCAAACTTCTTTACGTCGCGATGGTGACAACCTTCAGATCTTTCCCCTTGCTATTTCCGATATGTCAAGGAAAAAGATTTTTTATGTCAAGGACGATTTACGTATCAATTGGAAAGTTGAGGCGGCAAAGTCACAAACAATGTTTTCTCCTTTCTTTAGTTGAGTATGTTTTAGTGTGCATGCAAGAACACTTACAAGAACCTTAACTTTCCTTTGCAGATTTTTGATTTCCAGCTGGCAGATGCCAAATTAAAGAAGTAAAAGTTGGTAAGGAAATAATGTAAACTAAGAATTATATGTATTATGTATAACTAATATACAAAGTGAAGTAACAATCGCCATAAACGAACATCTTGTGGCCTAGGACTCTTTTACAATAATGTTAGATGGCCCGTGTTATTTTAGTGTTAAGGTTCGAGAATGTAGAAGATGCAGGTAAGCAGTTGTTAAGTTACGTAGAAACTGCTGAGTTAATCGTCTTAAAGAAAATTGAAGGAAATGTATATATTTGTCACGCTTTTTTTGGGTGGAAGAGAATTTCATTTAAGTCCGCGACATGGATGAATGTTTACCTTCCTGACAAAGAGTGCATTGATAAGCTTCGGAACTATTTTTCCGTCCGCAGTCACGTATCGTCACAAAGAAGGGACAAAACACTCGGAAACTGTCTGCCCTTTTATTCAATCCCGTAGTATTGATCGTATGCGAAATTCTAAGCTGTCTGTCCTTTTTTTTTTAGCGTGTGAAAAAAAAATCGCTAGAAACTTACGGTTATTTCGATCAGCGGTGAAACGGTAGGAAATTTCTTCATTACATGCTTTAAATACACGAAGCATCCGAGCGTGGTTTGCTAATTAGAGTTGGGTCTCTTTTTATGGTTCATTTGTTGGTTCCATTAGACAGATTTTTTTGTATAAACCACATCATTCATAACCGGTTTTTGGTTGTTGTGGCTAGGGACTTTTGTAAAAGGGCAACATGAATGTTACAGTCTCAAATCATAGGACCAATCTATACAAAATTCCTTTTGCATTAGTCGTCTTTTCTGGCATATGCAAATACGTAGGTAAACTTCTTAGTCAAGCAATACTTTGGGTCAAGTTCATCTAACTTGTATTGGTCATAGTCACTATTTTCTTTCTAGTGTCCTCTTAAAATTCCCAAAACCCACGCTCAGACGCAAGATCGTTGTAACATTCATAACAAATATTCCCCAAAACACATTATTCTTCAACCCATTTACAACCAGAAAGATACAAAACGATTTGTGCCATCTCAAAAATTAAAAAAGTGCATACTTCAGCAAGTTCTTTTCAGGTGAGAATGTAGATTTTGTACAAACTGAACTTACTTTTGAGTTGGCTCATGAGAGGTCCAAGTTTACCCCTTGATATCTAACATTTATGTTCTCCCAAAAATATTCATACATGATCAAAAGGCAAGGTTAAGAGAATAAACGAAACGCAGTCACCAAAGGGAAATGCTTTGATATTTTGTCAAATTCTCCAAACTAATTCTTAAAGTAAAAGTTTGGATTTCAGTATGGAGAATTTGTATTTTTTAAATATTGAGGCTGAAAGGGTTTACCGCAGGTGAGTGCTGTTCCTTTTGTTACATAATCAGTTGGGAGATATCAGAGAATGGTGAGCGATACACCGAAAATTTTGGGGTCTAGGAAACTTGATCTGATGTCAAAATCTTGTTTTTGTCTGGCTTTTATTTTTGGCGTGGATGAACTTTTAAGTTTTAATGGTACAAGTGCCAGCTTTTGCCTTGTGCCGCCCGTGATATTAGGTATCAGATGTTACTCTTAGTTATTAGAAATATGCCTTGTCTGAATCACTCAATATTTCTAAGATGTTTAGGTTGTGCAAGGTACAAATAATGATGGCTTATTTGTTTGGTGTTTGATTTTCGAATACTCATTCTTGATCACCTTTGCCATATCCTTGAATGAGAATGGGTCCGTTTGTTTTCGTGTGCTCTGTTTCACAAGATGTTGAGAGAGATGCTAGTACATGCATGGCCAGCTACGCTAAAATTGCTCGAATTGATCATTCTTTTGAACCAGCTATGACAGATCAGCATCAAGTGTTCTAGCGCATAGCCTTGGTTTACATGTCTCTTAACTATTGGGGAACATTGATATAACGAAGGGCTAAGGGTCTGGCAAAATATGTTCTCTACTTTGTAGCTTTATTATATAAAGGTTCTTTTCCATATATTTTACTCTTACTGGGGAGAGGAATTATTATCCTTTGTTATACCAAGGAGTTAGGGAAGAGAGGGTTCCACCTTACATATTTTGTTCACGAGTATTTTGTCATATAATATTACTTGTAGCTGTGTTATAAGTAACCTCTAATAGCTGAGTTTGCCACCTTGAATTTATTGTAAGTTAATGGGAAACTTGTTTGTGGTTGAAATAAATGTCACTCTTACAACTTCCTCTTTGAGACGAATGTCTTGTCAATCTCTGAAATATGAGTTTAAAAGATAACTTGATATTGGCCACTTTTATACTATCAAGATGCGTGATCCGTCTGGACGAACTTGGGCAAACATTTTGTAGTGGATCTTGTTATGTATTTTTAGTATATATAAAGAAGGGCACAAGAACCATAATGCATCCAGACGAACTACCTTTCATAGTGCATCATTCAAGACATATTTAGAAGGAAAGTTGGTCCAGGTGCTTAGTGCACCTTGTGCCTGTCTTTATACTTGAGACACATAACCAGACAAACTGCAAATGTTTGCCCAAGTTCGTCCAGACAGATAATGCATTTTTAGTATAAAAACGGCCATTGGCTTAGTCCTTTTTTTGTCTTATTATGGATCTCGACCTTGTCTTGGTCTCTTAAAACACAATATCTTATCATTTTATCTCTGCCAATGAACCCCAATAAATAGAGTTATTGTATGGCCTAAATTGTCAGCAGGACCTATAAAGCAGGCAATCTTAAAAGTCCATCGTTCCCCCTCGTGCAGGTAGCCACTCAAAATACTGAATTTCCTTCACCTTTGCTGCCCTCAGAGAGGAGGGCCATATTGTAAGAATAGGGTTATTTAGCAGCCATTATAAAGTAATCAGAAAGCTTTATTTAGAGAAATTTATTTGTTGCAGTTTTCACCATGGAGACAAGCAGACTTGGCGGCATACCTCATGGTGAAATGAGCAAGGAAGCACAGACGGCAATGTGGCATCAACAATACCACCATCATGATTCCGGTATCATGTCCGGTGCGACTACCACCACACACTCAATCAAAGGTGATGATGATGACGACTACATGAAGACCACACATATGACGTTTGAGTGGGAGCAAGGTTTTTCAGATCAGGATATGCATGCCATGAATGAGCAGTTTGTCTCTACAAGGAGGTACGTGCAACTTGCATCTCATGATTACATTGATTGAAAAGTATTTTAGAGGGGTCTGACATTTTTTGGCTGATCGAAAATATTGTTTCTGCAAAACGTTTCTTGGCGGTAAGATGTTATCGAAATGATTGCCTACAGGATTGTTCTAAGTTTTAGAAATATTGCTCATTGTGCATTTATTTACATCCTTTGGTTTTTTTTTTCTAAACAGCCAGCGTATCCGTCAAGCTATGTTTCCCGAAACTCTTGAAGAAGGAGCACATATTCCATCCACGCAGTTTGACTCTGCTTCTTCGACTGCTGTACAGCGGCTTGCAGAGCCATCGCTAATGTTAAAGCAAGCTGTTGTAAACCTCATCAATTATCAGGTACATTGTATTATTAACATCATGACTGAGGGGTTATGTCATAGTCACATAACCTCACCTTTGTGGTCAAAGCTGAGCTCAGAGTAAAACTCTTCTCTGTCATCTTTTGTCATTCTTGGAACCCTAAAAGAAAGAAAAACAAAGCACATTTGGTTTTGTTCATATTTTGACACTATAAGAGTTAAACCAAGCTGCATCATTTTCCATACTAGCCATTGAGAACTGGAAACATATGTCAATATAGTCTGGTTACACAGTAGAACCCCGGTAAGTGGAACTCCTTAGGGGAACAAAAAACAGTTTGAGTTAGCGGAAAATTCAAGTTATCGGGGTAAATTTCGGTGAAAATTTGATAAAGGGAAAGGAAATTTAGTTCGAGCTAGTGAGGAAATCAAGTACGGAGTTCGGTTATTGAGTTTCTAGTTTACTAGTAGAATAAACATGAATAAACTGAATCACTAGTTTAGGTTTTCTTCTGATGTGTTTTCAGGTTTCCAAAGCAATACTGAAAATTTTGACGTGGCTTCTTCAACATTGACCACTCCAGAAATACTATAACATACCATAATGCTCTTTGTTTGTCACCTCAAAATTTGCATAAGCATTGTCTTCAGTTTCTCTTGGGAGTTAAAATGGCCTCAAGAGGAACTGAAAACAATGCTTATGCAAAATTTTGGGGTGACAAACAAAGAGCATTATGGTATGTTATGGTATTTTCTGGAGTGGTCAATCGTGAAAATGTCAAATTTTTCTCTCCAAGACAAGACAAAGATCTCAGACAAATTTAAGCTAAGCAGTTTCTTTTTATGCCTTGTAGGATGATGCTGATCTTGCGACCCGCGCCATTCCCGAACTGACCAAGCTGTTGAATGATGAAGACCAGGTAAGTAACTCAGTGATGTGACGACATTTTGTTCAAGGCACTGTAAAGTCAGCATTGGGAATCTATACAGCTGTAGTTTTTGAATCAGTAGTACCAGGTTGCAAAGAAAATCATTTCTACAGCTTGCCACTTGGGCAAGCTGAAGCTAACATTTACTAGCCCAGACGTCATTTCAACTAGCCCAAAAGCTTTTGGAAGAGCAGAATTGATCTTACAGTTCTTCTGTTTTTCGAATTCCTCAAAAAAGATCACTTGCCCATCGGGCAAGTTAACAACAAGATTCACTAGCCCAATAGCAAAATCCATTAGCCCCGGGCTGTCGGACACCACTTTCTTTGCACACTGAGTACCCTCCTTGAAACAAATTGTTAACAATTTTCCATGGTCTACAGTCGACTCTCTCTTAACGGACGCCTCTATAAGACGGACACCTCCCTAAAATGGACACCTAGAGTTGGTCCCTGCCTTTCTTTACTCCCTTTATTTGACTCTCTATAAGATGGACATCTTTCTAAGACGGACACTTACTGCCGGTCCCAAAGGTGTCCGTCTTAGAGGGAGTTGACTGTATACTCTTTTAGTAAAATCCAAATAGTGGTCTATTATCAATGCTGCATTCTGATTGGTTGAACTACTACTAGGCTATATGTTATAGCCCACTAGTAGCGAAAAGCGCCGGCTTTTTGGCGGCAAAGGATTAAAGTCTAGCTGTAAGTAGCTAAAACTTTTTTATTCTTGATGTTTTTGATCAACTAGTTGGATTTTACTAATTGGCCTCATAGCCCATTCAGCCTTCGGCATCATGGGCTATTGACTCAGAGCCCATTCGGGCTCAAGGAATAATTGTTGAATAGCTAAGACCATAGTAACAGTGTTGGGAATTGAAATTTCATAATGGATCATCAGAAATATTTGGTTTGACCTGAATCCCTTGATAAGAATTTTGTTTAATTTTCACTTGTGTGCAAGCAAAAAGAATATAATCTTTTCAGCTTTTTGATGGCGGCCACTTTTATCAATCATGATAATAATTTTTATAAACAAAACAAACCCTTTCAAACCAAAATAGAGAATAAAGGACAGTCATTTTGCCATGAAGCATGACAAAAACAAACAAAATGTATCAAAAAAGGGTCACCCTTAAATATTGTATGTGCATTATGAGTTCATAAAAATTAAAAGACAATACACAAGTCTTAATATTAAATTTTTTTTTGTCAAGAAGATTTTATTTGTTTTTTCACAAATATCTGTGTTTTAGGTTGTTGTTGGACAAGCAGCCATGATGGTTCATCAGCTGTCCAAGAAAGATGCCAGTCGTCATGCCATCATGAACTCACCGCAGATGGTCGCTACCCTTGTAAAAGCTCTTAACAACTCCTCTGATCCCGAGACCACTCGATGCGCAGCTGGTACATTACACAACCTTTCTCATCACAGGTATATCAACTCTTCATATGTTGTGACGAGTTTCATATGTTGTGACGCTGACGAGTTTTGTGACGGTGACAATTGTTGTGACTTTAAAAGGTGTCCTAAAAGCTTTTTTTGTGAAAATCAGTGAAGTTAAAGTCTTGTGTCATGAAGTATCACACATTTAAACAGTATTATCACAGTAAATTCAGTTATTAATTTAAAAACTTTGTCCTTTATTTGCAGGCAAGGTTTGTTATCTATCTTCAAGTCTGGTGGCATCCCTGCTCTTGTGAGAATGCTTGAGTCGCCTGTTGAAGCAGTGGTTTTTTATGCTATCACCACTTTACATAATCTGCTACTTCATCAAGAAGGAGCCAAGATGGCTGTCAGACTGGCAGGAGGTCTTCAGAAGATGGTGGCATTGCTTGGACGCACAAATGTCAAGTTTCTGGCTATTGTAACAGGTACAAGACCTTGAGGTTGTGTTATGATATAAGTGTTGTTGTTGTTTTTTTTAAATTCCTTTTGTCAGCCTCACTGCATTTTTGGTTCAAAATTAGACTAGAAAGATTACTTCTTGCATAGGTTAGAGCTCCGGGGCTCTCTTGAATTTTTTGTTAAGCACAGGCTTGCTTTCTACTTTAGTGGTACAACCTAGTGTCCTTTCATAGTGTCAACTTTAAAAAAGTGAACTCTTTGTAGTAGACAAATATCCTGTCTTTTGTTGAATGCAGACTGTCTCCACGTGCTGGCTTATGGTAACAAGGAAAGTAAACTGATTATCCTGGCATCTGGTGGGCCAGCTGAGCTTGTGCGCATCATGAGAAGTTATACCTATGAGAAACTCCTCTTCACGACCAGTCGTGTGCTTAAAGTTCTGTCTGTGGATACTGACAACAAGCAAGCTATTGTAGAGGTAAGAAATAGTTTTTTTCTGCTTTGTTTTTTGTTTTATTTACTTGCTGCAATAATATTTTCAAGTTTGTTTATTCAATCTGGAAAGAAGGCTTTTGTACAGTACAGGGAATATGTTTATCTCTTGTTTTTACCCTCATGTTGCTTGCTATTTATTCCGGGTGACAGAAGAAGAAATTAACAATGCACATCCTGAACACAAAAACCGAGGGGTTGAATTTATGTGATCTGTGGATGCAACCAACTTCATAATGAGTTGTGACATCTTTGGAAAGGAACACAAGTAATAGGGCTGTCATTAAAGTTTTAAGTTGCCGGGCTAATGATACAAACTCAGGCGGGGAATCCAACAGTTGGGGTTTTTTTTGGTTCTGTTTTTCTTCTCTTTTCCTTCAAAAGTAACGATGGTCACATTCATAATAGGTGGAAAAAATCAGCGGCCCCTAGCCCTTAATAGGGAGCTTTAGCAACGGCAACGGCGACGGCAGCAAGAACTTCAAAAAAGCAATAGACTTGTTAAGCAAAACATCACATTTGCAAATGCATCACACTTTTTTGTACATTTCTTTGCCTTCTCCACACGACTACGATGTGAAAATGCATAATTTCACGTTTTATGGAAGTTGTAAACAAGCAGCAACGAATTTTTCTTTCTCCTTCTAAACTTCGGTGCGGTCCCCAAGCAATCAACTCCAGGGAAATTTGCCCACTTTTGACATTTCAAGCGAACTGGAATAAACGCGGACGAGTTTGAAAAAACGCAAATTCATTTTTAAAGTGACCTTTTCCCTGCCGTAGCCGTCGTTGGTGCTAAAGCTCTCTAATGACAGCCCTGAAGGAAAGTTGTTCCTGTGATTGGTTACTTAATGATGTGGTACATACTTAGTGATGTTGAAGTTAATGTTGCCTATATTTTACTCAGGCTGGAGGTATGCAAGCCCTTGCTATGCATCTTGGGCACCAGAGTAACAGGCTCGTCCAGAACTGCTTGTGGACACTTCGCAACCTTTCAGATGCCGCTACCAAAGAAGATGGACTTGACAACTTACTTCAGATGTTGGTACAGCTGCTGTCGTCCAATGATATTCAAGTCGTGACATGCGCAGCTGGAGTCTTGTCCAACCTGACATGCAATAACCCCAATAACAAACAGCTTGTGTACAGGTTTGGTGGAATTGAAGCCCTGGTGAGGACGTGCATGCAGGCTGGAGACAGAGAGGAGATCACTGAGCCAGCGGTAAGTTAGTTGGCTATGTCTGCTGTCTTCATCATTGGTGGTTAATTAAGAATTGTATTGTTACAAAAGCAGGGAAGGGAAAGGGGAAAAATGTCAGAAAGGCCCTTCAGGGCAAAGTATCTCAACTAATTTTGTCGCTGATTGTAGTTACATTTTAGTAGAGGTGGTCTAACACTGTATGCTCCTTTCAGGTCTGTGCGCTGCGCCATCTAACCAGCCGTCATGAGGATTCTGAAAAAGCCCAGAATGCAGTTAGGGTTCATTTTGGCTTGCCAGTCCTTGTAAAACTGCTTTACCCACCATCCCGTTGGCCGCTCATCAAGGCTGTTATTGGTCTCATGCGAAATCTTGCCCTTTGCCCTCTCAATCATACTCCGATCCGTGAGCATGGAGGCTTGCCACAGCTTGTTCAACTTATGATGCGTTCTCATCAAGATATGCAGAGGAGGCCTGGGCAGAGTGTGGTGATTGATGGCGTCAGAATGGAAGACATTGTTGATGGGTGTGTTGGCGCACTCCATATCTTAGCACGAGAGGCACACAACAGAGCTGTTATACGAAGTCTCCATTGCATTCCACTGTTTGTTCAGGTAGTTAATACATTTTTTGGCAGGGATGTACCACTTGTAAATTTGTAGACAGTTAAGAATAAGGATTTTTCAGGGAATTTGGAGAATTTCAGGATTACAATATTATTCTTCTGTAATTTGAATTCCCAAAAAACCTCACTTGCCCATTAGGAAAGTTAAGAACTGAATTCACCAGCCCAATAGCAAAATCCTCAAGCCTCTTATAATCGGAGACTACTTCCTTTCCACGCCACATTTTGTGTCTATCTATACTTTGAAAATTTATCTGGTGGAAATGCTAAAATTAGCCTGTTAGTTCTGTTGGCGTGGGAACATTTTAAAAACAATGTAATAAGACAATGATCCTTTCTTTTTTCAGCTTCTATACTGTCCCATTGAGAACATCCAGCGTGTTGCTGCAGGAGTGCTCTGTGAACTAGCCCAGGACAAAGAAGGCGCTGAAGCCATAGAAGCTGAAAATGCAACTGCTCCTCTAACCGATCTGCTTCATTCAAGAAATGAGGGTATCGCTGCTTATGCTGCTGCTGTGCTTTTCCGTATGTCTGAAGATAAGTCACAAGATTACAAAAAACGGCTGTCAGTGGAGCTGACGAGTTCTCTCTTCCGAGATGATGCCCCTTGGCCTGAGGTAAGGAGTGTATTGTCAGTGGTGAATGTTGAAGTATTAACCTTTTAAGCCCTAAGAGTGATCAGCATCTAATTTCTCCTTGTAATATCAATGCTTTGTAAAACAGAGTGATCATGAGAATTAGGGACATGATGAATTAGCTTGATATTTTATCTACTTCTCCCCACTACCTCTGTAGGAAGTGAATAGGGGCAACAAATAAGAATTCAAATTTTGATCTTAGGGTTCAATGTGTTAATAATTGTTTAAGCCCCAACGGTGACCAACATCAACTTTCTTCTAACACTGTCCATAACAAAACACTAAAAAAACTGTGCTCTCTCTATCAGAGAGCTATTTTTCTTAGAGCACAGCCAAGTACAGCCTTCTAGTCCCCTAGTCTTTGCACACTAACTTAAGAGGTTTTTTGTTTTCTTTCTTCAGCCAATGGATGGAGACTTCCATGACCCAAATTACAATATGCCACCTATAGGCTATGGTTATCCTCACGATGGCTTTGACTACAATCAGCCAATGGATTATTCTCACGACCCAGGTTACGACTTCCACCAAGGGGATCCTGCTTTGCAACCTCTTGCACACCCCCCTCCTCGAGGGGGAACCTGGTATGACACAGATTTGTAAAGTTGAAGATGTAAACCTTTGTGAAGGGCTTTTTTGAACTTTTGATTTTCTTACCGTGAGGAAGACCAGAGCATTGAGCTGTAGTGCTACATAAAGCAAGAATTACTAGAGAAAGAATTGCTTGTAGTACAGTATTGTCATTTCAGGATTTCTGATCAAGACCTTTATCTTGTTATTTGCAAGCTGTGTTGTATTCATTGTCAATGTCGGTAGCATTCCAAGTTTAAAATGTTAAGTTCTATAAAACAGGCTTTCTAATTCTCTTTCCAAATGGTCTTGGGATTGAGAGACCTTTGTAAAAACTTCCATCCTTTTACTTTCATCTTTCACAGTTCTATGTACATTTGAATAGTTCTTAGTAGTTTGAAGAGTCCAGAGACTTCGATGAAAAATGTCTAAAACTAAACTATTCCCTCGTTGGAAGGGATGTAAAATTTTAAGTGGCTGGTGTGTACAGCCTAAACCTCGTGTTGGCAGTTTTTCTTATTCCATTTTGTCTGCAAGTCATGTATTTTTAAATCTTTCAAGTTTGATTCTAAAAGGAACAAAGCATTTCTCCCTGAGTTTGTTTTATTTATGTTTATTTGCAACACAGCAAGTGTTGTTTTCATCAAATGGCAGTATTCTGAGACTGTATGGTGAACGAAATAACTGTTGCATAGGAGCCAAGGTTACAGACTTTGGAACATTCTGATTTAAACCTTTGGCTTTGTTAAACAGAAAACCCTTCCTGAGTTATTTAGTTCCCAGGCTCCACTCCTCTTTTAAATTCCTAGTTCCCAGAGCCTTTTCAACAAAATGCATATTGAGGTAGAGGATGGGAGAGGGGAGCCTGGGTTTTTTGTACAAAAAAATCAAGTCATCTGTATATTTTGTCAAATATTTTGTTTTTCAATCAGAACCTTTGGACCAATTTACACTGTTGTAAGCTGGATAATTATTGTTTCTCTAGTAAAGCTTTTGTATTTTCCTCTTTTTTGGTTTTGAGGGGACAAAGGCTTTAACTTCTAATCCTCTGTCTGCAACGGTTTTTGTCATTAAGCAATAATTTGTTAATTGTTCGCTGCTTAGAAATAGGAGGAAAACTGGAGCAGAGGTGTTCCCCGCAAGTGTTTGTGGGATCGCTACTGGGGACACGCCGGTCAGCTATTGGCCAATTTTGTAACAGTCCCAGATGTCTTGCGTAAGTTAACTCGACCCAGATTTTTTGTCGTTTTTCAAGTGGTGAATTTGCTTATGACAATGGCCACAGACTAAGTAACTGCATTCTCTTTTTTGACTGTATTATATATCATTATTTTGCTTTCTTCTTTCGTTTGCTAAGAATATGTTTGTATAGATTACCTAGTGGTAGGCTTAAAAATGCTGAAGAGCCAAATAATTTTAGGTATTTTTAGTCAGGCTTGGCTGTGTCGCTTAGTAGTGTATTACAATGATTGATGTGAGCAGCTATGTGCAATTAAATTTTATAATCAGGTAAAATCGATGGTCTTTTTTCTTTCTCGTTTCACTTGTTTACCCTGTTACAGATGTTTACGTGTGATAAATTTTGTCAAGATTCGGAAGACATATTTCGCGGTCTTGAGACAACAAAGTAACCTAAATGTTTTTAACTTCACAATCTCCTCTGACTGCTTTGAAGTCGTTCAGACAAATCGAATGCAAGAGACCGTCACAGTAAACCTATGTTCACACTCACTCCAGTTCTCCCCTCCCTCTTTCTATGTCACGAAACGCTGGGAGAGAGACTCTCTCTTTCCCGGCTTTGCGTGACAGAGGGAGGAGTCAGAACTGGACTATGCTCACTCTGTATACCGAACAGCTTTTTGTGCCGACACAAGAGCTATTCGGTATAGGGTATAGTGTAACCACTTAACCGATTTGACTCTCCACTTTAGAGATCGCCAAGCGCAGCTTCGCTCCGTTACAGATAGCCTGTTCACAGACCCTCTATATTCTCATCAAAGTCCGTCGAGCGCGCGTGAAAAAAAATGAACCGCGGGGGATTTATTGACCGCCAGCGCAAGGGGGTAGGGGTGAGGGGGGATGGAATATTTTTCTTTCTCGCGCTCCGCGGTCGCTCTCGCGCACGCCAGTGTTTTCCAAAAGAACGAAAAGAAAAATAAAACAACGTCCGTCCGTGTACAGGCTACATTACAGAAATCACACCGAAATCACCGTTGTTATGTGTTCATCGGCAGAAGCCATATCCGGTATGGTTTCCGTACCGGCGCCAAAGCTATCCGTGTAGTGTAAACACCCATCCGTATCACGCCGAAAATTGACACCATTCTTATCTGTGAATAACCTGGGTGCCAGAGGCTTTTCATGCGCGGTTTCCGGTTTCAGTCAGTCTTAAAAGGTGACCCGCGCGAAAAGCTTCGCCGCTCGTGACTTCGGCCTTCGGCCGACAAAACGAAGCTTCCAGTCGCACACGAGAAACAACCTCTGGTACCCGGGGTAATGTGTGGACGGAAGCCCCGTTCAGGTAAATGAAGAGTGAAAAGGAGAAAAATAAAGTGGAAAGTCTAACGAAGACAAGAGAAATAACATTTTCAACTAAATCTCAACCCTCAAAGTCGGCAACTCCCAAAACTTGTTTCGTTTTATGGGGTAATAATGTATACTTTTTCCGCTTCCTTTTAAGGCACCAACTGGTCGAATCCCCTCATTGTCTCGATCTTGTATCTTTTAACGTGCCGATCAGAGTGGACTGGGAAAAATCCATCATGAGATTGAGTACTTTTAAGGTGGCTCGATACAGTTTTTCAGGGTCAATACCTCCCAAGCTTGAGCATAAACTACGTCGCCAAAAACAAAGTTTTGGAAAAATTGCCACCACAGTTGTATTAGATGAAGATGAAAATTTGTTATGATCAGGGTTGCAACGGCATCGGAGTTGTCATGGCAACGAAATGACGCTTTTACATATTTTACTTAAAGCAGCCTATCTAGGCACTGGGAACTGGGAAATCAATCACGGGAGCTTTTTCCTCCAATAGCAACCTCGATGTTCGTGAAGTTTAAGCGAAATCTATAAGAGCGTTATCGAGATATTTTGGGATAAAGTTTTTATTGTTAGAAACAGTAAAAAATGGACAATATTGTTGTTTGGCCGTTACCTGTAGAAAATTAAGCGCTTTCGACATGAAATTTCACCTCATAGTAGTTTCAATCTTTTTAAAAGCGTATGT
This sequence comes from Porites lobata, assembly GCA_942486035.1. Taxonomy (NCBI): domain Eukaryota; kingdom Metazoa; phylum Cnidaria; class Anthozoa; order Scleractinia; family Poritidae; genus Porites; species Porites lobata. The sequence continues at coordinate 441,336 of CALNXK010000158.1, forward strand.
GAAAGATCATGGGAGATAGCTCCAGCCGATTGCTAGAAAGAAGGGTTTGATTAGTATGCATTGAAGAGCTCTTGTTAGCGGTTTTGTGAACATTTTGGTCTACTTTAAGAAAGTAGCGAATAACTTTTAAACCGCTCGATAGATTTTTTTAAAAATTTACGATTCTTGAGGTTAATCTTCCTTTATATGACCTTTTAGTTTCAAGATTATTGATATATTGTAAGGCAGTAGAATAAGGGCTACAATTCGTTACTTTTTTATCGGAAGTTTCGTCATTATCAGTGACAGCCTCTAATTATTCAAGGCATTGTCTCCAAGTTTCATTTTCACGTGAACAGCAGTAACTAACAATGCATTTGAAATATGCAAAAATTCTAGCTATTGTTATGCACGAAAATATGAAACTTGGACACAATACCCTGAATAATGAGAGGCTCATACTTGTAAACACAAACTTTCTGCCAAAATATTAGCGAACTGTAGCCCTTATTTTACTGCCTTAAAATATATCAATAATCTTGACACTAAAAGGTCATATAAAAGGAAGGTTAATCTCAAGAATCTTAAATTTTTTAAAAAATCTATCGAGGGGTTTAAAAATTATCCACTAATTTGTTAAAGTAGACCAAAATCTTAAAAAAACCGCTAACAAGAGCGCCTCGATACATGCTAATCAAACCCTTCTTTCTAGCAATCGGCTGGAGCTATCTCCTTGATTTTTCACAAACGGTTTTAAAAAGATTGAAAGTACTATGAGGTGAAATTGCATGTCACAAGCGCTTCGTTTTCTACAGATAACAGCCGAACACCAATATTGTCCATTTTTTATCGTATTTCTAACCACAAAATCTTTATCCCAAAATATTTTGATAACGCTCTTACAGATTTCGCTTAAACTTCAAGAAAATCGAGGCTGCTATTGGAGGAAAAAGCTACCGTGAATAATTTTCGAAGAACAGTTCCCAGTGCCGAGATATACTGCTGCAAGTAAAATAGGTAATAGCGTCACTTCGTTGCTATGACAACTCCGATGCCGTTGCAACCCTGATCATAACAAATTTTCATCTTCATCTAATACAACTGTGGTGACAATTTTTCCAAAACTTTGTTTTTGGCGACGTAGTTTATGCTCAAACTTGGGAGGTATTGACCCTGAAAAACTGTATCGAGCCACCTTAATTTTCGGTGAACAAAAACCTTTTTAGCCGGCGTGGAAGTAGTCTGCTACACAGCCGTTTTTAGTGTCGTCACGCAACGCTCCTCGCCCAAAATTCCCCTTTCGCCTTCCTTTTTTAACGCCTGCCACGCAGGCTAAAACCTTTTAAGCCATATCGCACTTTTTTTTACACTTTTCAAGTGCTACAAATGTTCATTTGTAATGAGTCATACGAGATAACTCCAAATCAGTAAAAGGTTCCTATGGGAGCCCGAGAAAATAAATTTCAAATTTCTCAGGAATTGAGAAAATGATAGGTAAAATCGTTTTAAGTAAGATTTCATTTTGTGGCATTTGAAGCTTTTGAATTTTTGTTTTCTCGGGCTCCCATAAGAACCTTTTCTTTATAGTTATTTCATATAACTTATTACATTTGTAGCCCTAAAAAAGTGCTAAAAAGAATGCAATAGGATTGAAATTATTCTGGTATACGGTTTTTGTCCACTGAAAACTAAAATTACTCTTCTTCCTAATGGATTTTGTCTTAAATTTTCGCCCGTCCAGAGGCGTCAGCTAAGGCGTACCTAGAAATTTCAGAGGTTCTCTAAATCAACTCTACCCCCAGTCTCCCTGGTGAGGTAATCATCTCTCTTCGTCTTAGTCTTCATGCAGGAAGCAGTGTAATAAAAGGGGTATAGAGGGTCCCGATATGTTTGGGGAATGCGGGAATTTTCCTCGTTTGAAGGGCGGGATTCGGCATTTAAATGAAAAATGGAGGGCGACTATTCCGGATATGCCGAAACAACCATTCTGGGGTCTGTTTTCGGATAGGTCCGGTAACTTTTTGGGTTTGAAGGCAAATTTTGAAATCAATACCTTTTGAATAGTAGCACAGTTCCTAGCTCCCAAACCGGTCCATTTTGGTTCGTTAACTGATGTTTCAGGTTCATTGTATTATTTCCATCTTACAATTAGAACCTGTTTAACTCAATATAAAACGTGACATGCTAAAGCGAGACATTTCAACTATGTATTTTCTTTCTCTTAGGTAAGGCTTCTCTCTACTCATGTGTTACTTTCTGTATAACTTGCTCTTAATTTCAACCTTTACAAAACTGCGCACAAAAAATGTTTCAGTTAGAAGTGACATGCAATGTGCGGAATGCATAAATTGACTTTTTTCATCTACTATATGGTAACACTAATTCTTTCTAGAGGTTAGCCTGTACACAGACGTTGTTCCGCGCTCGACGGACTTCGAAGAGAAGAACAGGCTATCTACAGGTAACGTGGACTCCATTCAAGTGACCTCCTAGAATTCCAAGTTCATTTCCTTATCACGTGATTTAGTTCCTTGGGCCGATGAAATAGCGCTGCGCACAGTTCTATTTATAGACCCGAAACTCAGACAAACAAACTGAACTTTATAAAACATCAGCGAATTCCTCACTTTTGTTTAAAAATGTCATGTTTGTCGGTCTTTTGTCATTAAAATGAGAAAAATGGCAAAACTCAGACAAAAGTTGCAAATTCGTTACTCTGACGTCATTCGCGCGCTACGCTATTGATAAAACGCCCTCTACGCGCAACCATGCGAAGTTGAGTCGTCCTAGCTAGTATGCAGGTTGGTGGATAATACTTGCGAAGTTTGTTCTCTATCATCCATCCCAGCCATAAAATTTTGACTTGTTGTTGTTAGGGACATTCCTGCAAGTATGGGCTGACTTGATCTTCTCAGCAAGCGCCCAGCTATGCAAACTTGTCAAGCTCGATCGCTTCCATGCTCTCTGCAGATTTTTCGCATCGACACATGCTGATGGTAAGAACTGACCTTATTATTCATGTGATCTCTTATTTTTAGTATACTCTGTCAGTGTCTTCTAATCGAACCTTCCAACGATTGCATGGATCATATCATGTCTGGTTTTTGCAGTGATCTTTTAAATTATTAGTCGGAGGGAAATCGCGTGAGTCCTGGTAATGATATAATCAATTTCTTATTGACAACGAAACTCATAAAGCTTACCCTCCTGAAACGAACTCATTGAACCTCTGTTAGTCGAATTAGTCATTTACCCGGTCGTTTATAGTTAGTTGGCAGACCATTTAAATTTCGGCAGTATTTATTCGAGAAATGTTTTAGTTTGCGCACTTTTTCTAAGCTTACTCTGTTGTCTACAAATATACAGCATAATTTATGCGTCTGTCCTTGTAGTATCCCCCGGGCGGCGGAGGGGGGAAGTACTCCGTTATATAAGCCGTATAGGTATGTGCCGCCGCAGAGGGTAGGGTTTTTGTACTGTTTTCGTCTGAAAATGGGTATAGACTTTGTCCATTTCAGTCTGGAATCGGGAATGGTTTTTCAGGGAACTACAGGAATTTATGACATACATGTTGTATTTATCATCTCAATTCCAAATGATATAAGAGAGACAGAGAAATATGTAAATTCCTATTTTCTTGCTGTTCCAATCTAAGTAATGATAAAGTAATTTCTTAAAGGCCAGGTCTGAAAACAGGTGTGAAAAATGACATTTTTTGATCTGAGATAGGGTCAGGATTTGAAGAAGTGGGTGACACATCCCCACCAAGAATTCACAGGAGTACCCCCCCGGATGGTATTTAAAGCTTGTGATTACTATTTTTCTAGCCTGCATCAGAGACATAACTAACCTTGGTTAGTACTCATTTCTGTGAAGCTGTGCCGACATCCTCGTTCTAAGCCCCCAACATACTTGATGAATTACCAGAAGTTAATGTACGTTTAAAGTTTCTTTCATGCTATGACAGACTCAATGAATTACCGGATGAATGTTTCAAGTTTCTTTCATGCTGATTGGCAAATTGACAATGACTTTTTTAACAGGCCAATCATAGCACATACCCAAATCTTGGTACACAGATGGGGGCCCAGAACAAGGATTTTGGTGCTGTTTCGCAGATGGACTTTTAAGTCAAAGACTAAAACCAGAGTTAAGTTTGCCTGTGGTGCCGGCTACTATACAGGGCATCAATCAACGGCCAGGCAGGTGCCAGTCATGTTGTTCAGTCGAACATGTTTTTGCCCGGACACCACCTGTTTTTGGCCGGTCAAATGCAACAGTCATAACTTTTGCAATAGTGAACCCAAATTGCACAGTAAACCTTTTTTTTAAACAAAAAAACAACTGAATCCTAGTCAGTTTAACAACAAAATTACAAATTAAAAGTTTTACCATTCGTCATTCCAGAAGCAGCCTCGCATATGTGGAAAGGCTATGGAAGCCATTCTTTCACATCACATGAGGCAAATTACATTTTTGCAATCGCCACATCGTGCATTTCTACATGTAAAACATGCAAAATATAATGAAAGCCGAAGATTTCAATCGATCTCTTAATTAATATGAAGGAAGAAGCTAACTGAAATAAACAAGAAACACTTGACTTACAGGTTAAAAATTCATATATTAATATTGTCTTAAAGTTTGGAAAATTTGGCAGCACTAGCTATCTGATAACGCTTATTCCACTGGATAAATCTCTATATCGTTTGATAGAAATTCCACTGCGGCCAGGACTATAATATTATTTTAAACCTAGTTTGGTTCAGAATTTCCTTTCTTTCTTGGCCCGTATTAATCATACAAATGTACAGTGTGTAGGAGACAATGAAATTCTGGTTTACCCTGAGAACAGATTTTACCTACAACATTTTCAAATGTTGGTTTACCTGTATTTTCACTCAAATAAAAAAAATGTAATGCAGTTAGATTCAGAAGGAGAAAAGCCAGAATGGAATAATCCCACAAATTAGTTATTGGAAATTACAAAAAATCACTGATCCACAAATTTTATTTTAAAGATTAAACTCCCACAAAAAGAAAGTGTCAAAATGGTAATTGACAACATTACACCATTTATTTAGTATACATGTGTACTTTCTTTCTTTGTTCCTGTTATAGTGTTCATGTCTGTAGTGTTAAAGGATTTTTAGGATTCCTGTGATGTCCAGGCTGATGGAGGTAAGAAAAATTCATTATCTGTTAGCTAGAGTGTTTCTCAAGTGAACAGAAGGTCAATTTTTCTTGGTATCTTACAAGTTGTAAGGTCTGAGGTGTGAGAATTCTAGTTTTGGTTGTGAATGTTGGTGGAGGCATGTTAATCATGTCAGACTCTGGATCAGGGGAGGTCTAATTTGAGCCCCCTCTGTTCCATCTCTTGATTTTTATTTAACCCGGGAAAAAACCGGCAAAGCCGATTTTACTGGGTTATCATTATGCATAAGGGAAGAAACTTTTCGGGGGGGGGGGGGGGGGTCGGGGGATTTAAAGGAAGTTTGGTTGGGTCTGTGCTGCTAAAACCCTTCGATTCTGACCCTGTTTAAAGGCAAAATGCATTCAAATTGCAACCCTGTTTAAAGTGAAATTGAATACTTTCTTTTAAGATTGAAGATCCCATAAACCTCTACCATGCAGAGCACACATACCAAGTGAGCCAAACATGGAAGTCCCCCCCCAAGCGTGTGTCCATCTGTAAACTCCCAAGGGAACCATTTTCCATATATTGAGGCGAAGAAACAATGCAATTGTTAATGATAAGACATCAGGACTAATTTCAGTTGCAAGCATGATAGATCTACTGTTTACCCATTTTTCAGGGCAGTTTTTCAAAATATGCATAAACGTACTTGTCAACCATTTAAAGTTTTCATACTAAAGATCAACTTCACTACAATATTGTTCAAAAGCAGTACTAAATTCTCAGTGATTCTAATAGTGCATAATTAAACATTCCTTTTGTATGTTACCAAGCACAAATTTTAAGACAGATAATACAACTATAAATGTACTCTGAGTGTTTTTTTTTTTGCGTTTTCTCCTTTAATTCAACAGGCCTGATCTGTAACATGTAAAAGATGAAACGTGATCTATGACGTCAAAAAATTATTTTGTAGAACCGATCGCAAAAGATCGTGTGCATTATCAGGAATTACAAGGCTTGAAATTAAAAATACTCCTCAGGTCACCTTTTGGCGACCAACTCTCGCCAGATGCAAATTCGCCAGTATTTATGATATTTAGCACAGTCCTGGAGCTGAGAAATTAAGGTAAATGCACAAAATCCCGCAAAATTCAAATACATGTCAATACAACATATTTACAACAAATTATGTTGCAAAAAACTGGGCACTAGTCATGATGTTAAAAGCTTTGCCAAAGGTGCATTTCTCGAGCGCTTTGTTGTTAAAATAGGAAATGATTATCTATCGATTTCTAGTGAAATTTGCCCAGAAAATTCCCACGAAATTGGCCGTTTTCTACTGATTGTTTTCCAGTGAAGTTAGCCCCGAAAATTTCCTCGAATCTGTCTTTGAAAATCCCACAAGATTTAACTTTTTTTGCGACCTATCAGAAGCCCTGTACGTAGTATGGCGCAATCAATCAGATTTGATAGAAGTCGGTGTAAATTTGGAGGTAAAGTGGCTTTGTTTATGCAATTTCGCTAATTTTTTAAGACAAAAGTAATGCAAGATAAGATGAAATGTTTGTTTTAACTTTACTCTTTTAATTTAAATCTAATTCATAGAGAAACCTGATCGCCATAGTGGCGACTAAACCAGAAGTTTTAGTCACCAAGGAGAAAATGTTGGTCGCATTGGCCACTGTATCAGTCGCAATTTTGAGCCCTGAATCACAGGAAACTACACAGTTTTTTAAAAATATAATTATTTCATCAAAGGGATAACATAGGCATAAGCAAAAATAAAAGGTAAAGCAAAAAATTTGAATAGTCTAAATATCTGGTAAAAAGGTAACATTATCCACCTTATTAAAAATCTAATATATAGATAGTTTAATTTTACTAACAACATACGGTAATTTTTTCCGAGTTTTGTGGCATGGCTCACAGCCACTTTGATCTTAGTCAAGAAACTATTTCTCACTTTACCTCTCCTCTCACAGGTCTTTAATCTTGTGTTTTTTTTAACTGACTACATACGACTGGGAGCAATGCTGTGGTGTATGAAGGCCCGTTCTGGTCAAAATTGCATGATTAATTTTTCCCTCTTGATGAATTAATTTGATGAGTACCTGCTATTAATATTTTGTCTGTTTGTAATTATTTTTTCCTATGCCTGTAATTATTTTCTTGTTCTTTTTAACTTTTCCATGCATCACAATTATTTCTTCCTCACCAGGAATTAATTTTTTTATGTGCTGTCTTTATTATTATGCTTCTTTGAAATTATTTTTGTCCATTACTCAAATTATTTTACGGTTGCGTCCATTAGTTTTTTGTGTGCTATATTATAATAACTTTTTTTGGATAATTAATTGATTTTGTCCTACACAACTCATAATAAAATGATAATTTAATTTTTTCCATTCGAGAATTATTTTTCTGTTAGTCATAAATATTTTTTCGTAGTTTTGGCAAATGTCCCATAAGCCTCTGTGGCGAAGCTCTTGCCATGTGCTTTCTGAAACAAACATCGCATCTTCAAACCATTCCAACAACGATCCCGCTTCTATTCAGTCCATTGCTAGCACTGCAATCAGCCACATCCAACAGCTTGTTTCGCTAGTGGAACAAAGGCCAACAGCGGCATCAACCTCTTCAAACGAGCTGCAAGTAGCGACTCCACGAGCTGGTACTGCTTTGGAGGAATTACGAAGGCGATTCCCAACAGTTTCAGCAAGGTCAAGCAGGAATGATGCAACAGGAAGGTATGAAAGATCCAATACTTTCCAACCGTATCCTAACGTAAGACGCACAGTTGGGAGACCATTGACGTCTGAAACAGTCTCGAAAGATATTGTAATCTTGGATTTTGGAAGAGAGAAAATACCAACAAAATCCAAGAAAGCTGAATTGGAAAGATCCGGCAGAATCATTTCGGGTTTTGACATCAATAGAAAGTGGGATGCCAAAACACTTCGCAACGAAACATCACATTTACTACCAGGTTATATGGAGGGACTGTATTTTGAAATCATCAAGAATAGTGGCGGCACCCTGATAAGACCAAATCTCCCTGCAGGAAAAGACATTGATGCTAAGCTTCTACTCAAATCAATTGCCCCGTCAGGATGGGGTATATCTTAGACTGATAGAGGAGCTACCAGATTCTTTCATGGATCCTAGTGATAAAAAAGTTTTAGTTTCTCCTTTTGCTGTTGAAGACACAGGTGATCCGGGTGATCCAGGCTTGTGTATAGACTTGACCGATGCTCCAGATGGAGTTAAGGATTGTCTCGTCAAAACTCAGCAAATGGCACTGAATCCTCTAATCCAGACGAAAGTTCAACACTCAATGCCAATGAGAGTCAGTGAGTCACAATCGAGTTCTTTGAACATTAAGTCAGTTATCAGGGGTGCTAAAGAGGGAGAGTTGAGTGACCCCGTAGAAGTGCTCAAATACCTACAGAAGGAGATAGTAGCTGGAAGACCCTTAGAAGTCACCAGCTCAGAAGACACCATTGAAGGAGAAACAAATTACATAACAGTTGACAGAGACAATATAATAGAAACAACATATATCCAACTACAATATATATCCAACTACAGACTGACATTCCAGGTGGACTTTATGGGAGAGGAATGTATAGATTATGGTGGGCCACGAAGAGAATGGATAAGATTAATGAACCAAGCCATAAAACAAAAATACTCTGACCATAGTTTAAGGCCATCGTTGACAGAAGATTATTTTAATGTTGGAATAATGATGGCAATAGCCATGCTTCAAAATGGCCAGCTGCCTTGGTTTGTAGAGGAGGATATTCTGCAGCAAATTGTTTCTGAAGGCATGTGTTTGGATCCTTGTGTTGCCAAACTTCAACAAGGTCTCGAAGCTAAGTGCTGGGAATGTTATCAGCCCTTCAGGAGCTGCCAATGTTGATTCATCTCCTGAGACCTCAAGGACAGCAGAAGCTTGGAGTACAAATGCTGCTTCACATTTTGAAGCCACAGTTTTCAGAGGAGGGGTCTAATGCACTCAAAAAGGAAAAAGAAGTTTATCAACTCTTTGTTAGATATCTTCGTGAAGTAGCAGCTTCCAGGAGGGTATGTGGAAAGACTACCCTCAATTTGAGTCATATTCTTCAATTTGCCACTGGTTCACCAGAGGAACCCGTCCTTGGTTTTACGCTTGCTGCGTCGTTGAAGTTCATATTACCCACAGAATTGAAAGTTACAAGTCAGCAAGGACTTAGTGAAGGGCAACACCCAAATGTGGAGGGTGCCAGGCTTCCTGCCTCTAGCTCATACCTGCACCAATTTGCTTCAGGTTCCAAGACCGACTGATGCATTGCCTTTGCCCTCTACCCAGAGACTGTTTGCCCTGTATGACTTGGCATTCTCGCAGTGTTATTGTGGCAAAAAGTAAAATGGTTTAGAGTTACAAGCCTAGATTGCTTTATTGATTTATGTTATCATATAAAGTCACCAAATTTAGTAAGTTGAGTTGCTTTCATTAATGCAAGTAAAGATATGTTATTCTTAAAATTTTTGAAGAAATTAAATTTAAAGTTTTTCACTCACAATGTCATTTTTGTTATTATTTTGTGGGTCAGTTATTTGCCAAGGGTGGAGATACATACTTTTTGCAACTTCTCTTATTTTGAAAGGAAAGTACTTTTTCATAGGAGCTTGCTTATTATTAAGTATGACAGTTTCAGTGACCAGCATCATTGATTAGTGTCCTAAGACACTCCGTTCTTCAAGGAATGTTTTGTTACTGTTTAAGTCACGTAGATTAATAAACATGTTGATTTGTCTGTGTGTTGTCATATAATTTACCTTAAATAAACATGACAGTCACCTTGAACCCGTAAAGCAAGGACTAGAGATGAAAAAGAATGTTCATTGTAACAATTGAGAACATTTGAGGGGGAAATTCCTTCCCACTGCATTATGTACCAAGCAAAGGACACTTGTTTCATCCTCTTTTTTAAATAGTTAAGTGATTTAATGCGGAACTCAATCACCCTCCCACCAAAAACAATAACCTTTCGGTTTCACTGATTTTATGTAGGATTGACAGTAGTCTGAGTTCAAGGTACTGCACTATCACTACCCATCCCTTAGGGAAACCCAGGGAAGCGAAGGGAGTTAGTGTAGGATGCTGTTTATGGGGTTGTCCAGGCAATCAAATCCCCCCTCCCAGAGGGGGATCATGTTGAGCAACATGAAAACACTCCAGAGTATATACCTGCCAACTCTCACGCCTGCGGGTTGAAAACTTCGATCTCACGCCGGCTCACGCCTGCGGGCCAATTTCTCACGCCTGATTGAAAAATGTGAGTTGTTGCCATCTTGCTTGACACAATTTCCAAAAATATGGTAACTCAGACCCATGTAAGGAACGGAAACCATGTGTAACATGAATAAATGACAATACCTTCCTCGCGATCTCTGATTTTTGAAGTGAAAAGCACTGGGAGCAAGCTCGCCTTCGGCAGACTTCGGACGTCTTCAGAAGACTTCGGACGTCTTCGGAAGACTTCGGACTTCTTCGGGAATAATCTTCGGAAATGATCGTGTCGTCCTTAAAAATCCCAGCACTCCCAGGATAAAAATCTCATGCTTATATCTCAGAAAAAGTTGGCAAGTATAAGAGTACAAAACGGTACCATAATATAGAGCTTTCTTGACTTGACTAACAGAAGTAAAGTTTGATCATGTAAATTACATTTTAACTGTGAAATTATTCTCATTTGTTGTCAACAATACAATATAATAACAAAAAGATAATTGGGAACGTGTTTTTCAACAATATTATTTTGATTTTTCAACTTGCCACATGGCTAGATTGTCACTGTGTGGTCTTGCTTCTAATATGAAGCACCACTAGGGATTGGATTAGCACTTACAGAATGTCTATAACAATAGTGGCAACCATTTCAGTCTTTGTGTGGTAAGACTATACAAGGAGGGGGAGGGGGGTACTCTCCTATATAGGCAATATAGGTATAGGTATGTGCCGCCCCTTAAGGGTGTGGTTGTGAAGTCGTTTTGGTCTTAAAATGTACATAGGATTTCACATTATGGTTTTAACTCGAGTATGGTTTATACCCGGTTTGGAAGTAAAACAAACAAATGTAAACGTTTTCAACCCAAACTGAATTAACAAGACAGAGAACCGAGTAAAACATATCATTCAAGTTTCACAGCTTATTCTTCTTCACTTCTGAGGTTGGGTCTTAAAATGCATGTGGAAAAGTGGCAATTTTTAGTCTGAAATAGGATCAGGGTTTCAAGAACCAGTGGCACATCCCCACCAAGAATTGCGAGGAGTACCTCCTGGCGACTATACAGGCACACAACAGATTAAAACACAATAAGCCCTAATCACACTACCTAAATCAGACATATATAAGTCCATGCAGTGCATGACTTTTGGATACTAAAACTCCTTCATTTCCCTAACCTTCAGGGTAAAATAATATTATTGTTCTTCAAATCCTGCTGAAAGTCTCCATACAACACTGTACTTGCCTGAGGTCTCCCCCAGGAGATGGTTAAGTGCATAAGCATAATAAATAAAATTGCATGGCTGATGATTGATTCCTGATACAGTGTAATCATCCCATGAGACAGAACAGTGAGACATAATTGGACAATTAAAAGTATTTAATAACATATTCTAAAATGAGGCCTTTTAATAGACAACATCATTTTACCAAAACTTCAGTTTTCTGTTTTTCACTGGTAGAACTGGTAAAAGGTAGACAGTCCATTAATCTGAGGAACTTCTCAACAACAATGGCCCTAATAACCACACCAAAAAAAAAGTACAGGGGCAATGGCATCCTTAGTATGGCTTGCAGGCCACTTTGTATCTTGGAATTTTTGAAATGGGATTTTTACTGTACTGTAATAATTAAAATACAGTAAAAATGCAATTTGAGTGTACAAATAACAACTGTCAATAGCAATCTTGCTGAAGTATACAAGTATGGACCCATTTGGGATTTACATCGCCCATATAGTAATACAACAATAGTGTTTGTGTGATTGGTTCAATTCACCCTGGAATACTTAACTAGAGCAAAGAAATCCATTAACGACCTCAATGCATTGCAAGTAAATATCTTTTCCACTGTTTCCATCATTTGTGAGAGGATCTGGAAGTTCTCCTTTCTGTTCTTCTGAAAGGCTGACCAATGGTGGATCAATCTCTACCTGATAATCCTCAACCTCCACTGAAAGCACACCATCTGGATCTATCCCCAAATGTTCAATCTCAGCCTCACTCAGTGCAGAATGTCCAGAGTGCAAGTTCTCTAACATACCCCTCTCCCACATTTAAAGTGGTAAATGGTTTCGTTCAGTTGATACTGGCCGATTATTCATTCGACTGACAAGCTTCTCTAGAGAATTCTGTATTCTTGGAATGTAGATGTGATGTAAGCTGAAAATATGAACACCATTAGGACATCTAGGTTGCCTTCATCTTCCAGTTGTTGAAAAACACGGGAATAGAATGCTAACACCCCAGAATAGACATCACGATGTGTTCTCTCAACTCGAGAGTTATGGACAGATGATCCAGTAATGATGCTGCCTCTGCCTGGTCCGCGGTGCTGTATCGTGTAGGCACCAACATGGTAATTCTCAATACCGTAGTCACATCGGACGCGTGAGGGTAACCCCCATTTCTGCACCGCATTTTGAAACAAAGAAAGGACTGTTTCTGCTTTGTTATTGTCTCTGCAAGCAGCATACAAAATTAACCTTGTTTTCCCATCAATACAGACGTGTGTTATCAACTTGTACCTTATTAATTTGTGGCCCGAATATATATGCCATAGGCTGTTAGGGGTTGGTATATAATATTTTCTACGGTGAATAGTCATATCTCCAACGCAGGGCAGTTCCAACAGGATCCATACGTCTTAAACAATCACTTACTCTCCATCTTTCAATGCTCCAGCCTCTACTCCTCAGGGCTCCTATAAATCGTCTCCTACCAATGTTGGGGGTAAGGGGTCCCGTGCTTGAACTGCCAGTTACGCTTCTGTAAATTTCATCCAGTTCGTCATCTGATATTTCTGAATAGGCTGGGGTGTTCACTGACCGAGTTCTCTTCGTCGCCGCTGAAGGGTTGAAAGACTAACCTGAAGAATGCAAGCAATTGCTTCCCAAGAAAAATAAAGCGATCGTAAGTGTTCAAGTTGGTCTTTAGTTATTTCATAGCGTTTATGACCTCGTCCTGTCTGTGAAAGATCCAGCGGTGCAGAATAAGATATATCCAGTGAGTCATAAAAGTCTACATTGTTGCGGCCCTCTATCCGACTTGAAAGCAAATCAGTTATGTGGGTTAAAGAATTCTTCAGGTACTGCACAGGAACTTGAATCGCATTTGACGGAATACCAGTAGCATTTGTGAGACCATTCGACATGTCATTCAGCAGAAATGACAACGTGCCCAAAGCATCCACTAATCGACTCCTCGTTTGAATCAGAACGTCTCATCAGCACTAGCCAACAGACGAAGAACGCTTTTTAGATTCTGTAAGAAAAGCGCGAACCCACGTTCATTTCTTTCTCGTAACACCACTGGGCATGACCGATGAGTACGAGCCGCCATGTTTGTCTTAGGTGCATTAACGCAGAGGCTTATGGGACATTTGCCAAAACTACGAAAAAATAATTATGACTAACAAAAAAATAATTCTCGAATGGAAAAAATTAAATTATCATTATAATATGAGTTGCGTAGGACAAAATCAATTAATTACCCAAAAAAATTATTATAGCACACAAAAAACTAATCCGCAACCGTAAAATAATTTGTGTAATGGACAAAAATAATTTCAAAGAAGCATAATAATAAAGACGGCTCATAAAAAAATAAATTCCTTGTGAGGAAAAAATAATTGTGACGCATGGAAAAGTTAAAAAGAACACAAAAATAATTACAGGCATAGGAAAAAATAATTACAAACAGACAAAATATTAATAGCAGGTACTCATCAAATTAATTCATCAAGAGGGAAAAATTAATCATGCAATTTTGACCAGAATGGGCCTTCATAGTGGTGGACTAGTATCCCATCCAGGGAGGGGTGGGGGGAGTTTTGCTGGGAATAGTTCTTGGCAGTTCATGATACTCAAACCAAGATTATTGCTGTTGCTGTGTGCAGGGCTTCAATGGCTTGTTTCAACCCTTTAAGCACCAGTATCCACATACAAATTCTCCAGAATGATCTCTATGCATTCCTTAACCCTTTAAGCCCTAAGAGTGATCAGCGTCAAATTTCTCCTTGTAGTATCACTTCTTTATAAAACACAGTGGTCATGAGAATTGAGGACTTGATCACACAAGATGAATCTAATTGATACTTCAACAAATTCTTCCCACTACTTCTATTGAAAACAAATAAGGACAACAAATGAGAGTTTGAATTTTGATATTAGGGTTTAAAGGGTTAAAAGAATTACATGTAGTTAAGAGAATTTGATTAACGATTAACCCATTCGCTCCTGGAGATTTTGCCGAAAAATGCATTTTGAAGCTAGTCGAGTGGTGTTCTGGTCACTGTCGTGCTATAGAGAGCTAAAACTTACCACAAACCGGTTCACAGGTCGTACACTTGGCAGCCTTCTGATCCAGATGCAAAATATCAGCTTGCGAAGTTCGGGCATGCGCAGAAAGCAAAATTTTGGGTTTAAAAGTGACACAGCAGTCTTGACTTTTACTTTTCGCTTTCTCTCCTCCCGTCTTTTTTCGCTTTTCTTGCCTCATTTTTTTTCTCTTGCTGGGCTTTTAGTAGGCTTCATTTTGGTGGGAAGAGTTTTTAGGAAAGCTTTTAGGATCTTAGGATTAGGTGAAAGGAAAGGTAGGTGGGCAATGGAACAAGATTTTCATGGAGATTTTCAGGTCAATGTCAGGTGGTTTTTTGCTTCTTTCTCCGGTGTCCTTGACTGAATTGTGCTCATTCTGGTATGGTTTGAAAGATCTCTTCACTCTACACAAGTTAGCGAAGAAAGTTGTCCTTGACCGTTAAAGCTCATGACGTCAGAAAGGGTAGAAAGAACCTGGATCCACACGGGCGGTTCAGGGGCGAATGGGTTAATAGCATTTTCACTAAATGATCATTTTATCAATTTTGTATCATTAAATGGGCAGTTTACATACACGTAGTCCACACCTCTTAGTGTAGTACAGGTGTACTGTGCTGTTTACATACATGTAGTCCACACCTCTTAGTGTGGTACAGGTGTGCTGTGCTGTTTACATACAAGTAGTCCACACCTCTTGGTGTGGTATAGGTGTACTGTGCTGTTAACATACATGTAGTCCTTAGTGTGGTACAGATGTACTGCAGTGCTATTTACATACATGTAGTCCACACCTCTTAGTGTAGTACAGGTGTACTGTGCTGTTTACATTAAAGTCCACACCTCGTAGTGTGGTACAGCTGTACTGTGCTGTTTACATACATGTAGTCCTTACCTCTTAGTGTGGTACAGGCGTACTGTGCTGTTTACATACATGTAGTTCACACCTCTTAGTGTGGTACAGGTGTACTGTGCTGTTTAAATACATGTAGTCCACACCTCTTAGTGTGGTACAGGTTTACTGTGCTGTTTACATACATGTAGTCGACACCTCTTAGTGTGGTACAGGCGTACTGTGCTGTTTACATACCTGTAGTCCACATCTCTTAGTGTGGTACAGACGTACTGTGCTGTTTACATACATGTAGTCCACACCTCTTAGTGTGGTACAGGTGTACTGTGTTGTTTACATACGTGTAGTCCACACCTCTTAGTGTGAGGGTCGTACAGGGGGGGTCTCTCACACGGTTCACGAACAGAAAAAACAGCGAATTTCATTTTCCCGAATCACGAAAATAAACAAGTAAGGTACTCGTTTTAATAACCTTCTCTTACGGTAGAAAGAGTGTTTGAAGGAAGCAAAATCGTTAAAGGCTAAGTAAAGGCTGCTTATCGGAAATCACATACCTAAATCACTCTCGATGGACGACTCTGACCATTCGTCCACTTCACGTTGTAACTGCCCGAAGAAACAACAAATCGTCTAAAGAATCTACCTCGTAATGGTCAGCAATAGGATATTCAGCGTCTGAGTCAGTGTCATACTCTTCCTCCTCTTCTACCTCGGCTTCCTCTACTACTTGAACATCTTCAATGGCCTCGTGCGATCCCGGGGGGGGTACTCCCTTACAAGAGGCTAATGGGGATGTGCCGCTGGATGGGGTCGCATTTTCACGACTGGAGTGACTATAATGGGGTCGCATTTTCAATAGATTTACTAGAATGGGGTCGCAAATTTTAGGATTTTGGGGGTAAGGAGGGATTCAAAATGGGAAGATTTTCGGTTATAAAATCAGAAAGTTGTTGTTTATTAAATTTAACTATAAGCTCGCACTGACCGCATTACATTCCGCCGCTTGAAACCACATTGATAAGGTCAGGATGCATAAATAGAAAGTGACTAAGTTGGGATCGCGAAAATTACATTTTCCAAAAAGTGACTAAGATGGGGTCTATAATTGGCCAAAAAATAGACTATAATGGGGTAGGGGCTCTAAGGAGCCAGCGGCACATACCCAGCAAACATTAACCCAAGTACCCCCCCCGGGCGTGCGATGTAGAAGGCGTAACAGTCGGGCTGTGTATAAAAGTGGGACGGGGACAAGGGGACAGGGACATCGGGACGCGTGTGTGGGGACTTGGGACGTGGGGACGCGAGACGAGGGACTTGAGGACATCAACTATGGGACGCGGGGACGTGTGGGACGGGGACGCGGGGACGTCAAATACAGGGACGCAGGGGAGGCGGGATGTGAATGATTATTGCAAAAGTCGCAGGTAAATGCGATATCAGTCACTTTCCTCGTGAATATGTTTTGGTGAAAGGAAACCCACCCTGCCCTCCTTAGGGTTCCTCCATGCCTGTTTACGAAGAGAAGACTCGGCGAAGACCCCCTGCATTGAAGAAAGTGAAACCGTTGTCCTAGTCTTCTTGCTGATGGAATATTGGAGCCAGTAGGGTAGGGTGGGTTGCGGTCGCCAAAAATTATGTAGAATAACAGCATTCGATTCCAAATAAATAAAAATTAAGTGGCATTAGCGAGCTTCGAATCCCGAAGTTCTAACTCCGAAATCCATCGCCTGTACCACTAAACCACGAGGGATTCAACTATTGCAGCAATATTTAATTTGTTCTACATTTTTAGTGGCAAACCTAACAGTAAATGCTTGCTAACAGTACTTAAAGGTTGATTTCCACCGACGCGTTTTTGGCTATGCACGTTAACGCAAGTAAATTTTAATCACGTAAATAAGATAGGCAAGATATAAATTGTCGAGATTAAACGTGAAGTTGAGCGAGATTCTACTTTTACGCTTACGTGCGGCCTTTCAGACATTGCCTCTATTTTATGTGCGAACGTAAATTTTACGCACGTAGGCATGGAAAAATTACGCGACAGTGGAAATCAACCGATCGAATGCTGGAATCGAATGCTGGAATCGAATGCTGTTATTCTACATAATTTTTGGCGACCGCAACCCACCCTACCCTACTGGCTCCAATATTCCATCAGCAAGAAGACTAGGACAACGGTTTCACTTTCTTCAATGCAGGGGGTCTTCGCCGAGTCTTCTCTTCGTAAACAGGCATGGAGGAACCCTAAGGAGGGCAGGGTGGGTTTCCTTTCACCAAAACATATTCACGAGGAAAGTGACTGATATCGCATTTACCTGCGACTTTTGCAATAATCATTCACATCCCGCCTCCCCTGCGTCCCTGTATTTGACGTCCCCGCGTCCCCGTTCCACACGTCCCCGCGTCCCATAGTTGATGTCCTCAAGTCCCTCGTCTCGCGTCCCCACGTCCCAAGTCCCCACACACGCGTCCCGATGTCCCTGTCCCCTTGTCCCCGTCCCACTTTTATACACAGCCCTCTCCTCGTCCCATTGCTCTTGTGTATTTATCACAAAGGCCTTACTGCCATCTTTTCCCTTTTCGAGACGAAAAAATTTAAGTTCAACACAGGAGCCGAGGCCACGTTTCTCAGCCTCTGCCTTTAATCCGGCAAATTCTGCGAACTTTTTAGTAAACACTGCCAAAGATGAATGTTCATCTGTAATTGGAAAGCGAACTCGTTCCTTTCCAAGAAAATTAAGCGAGCCGACAGACTTTGGGTCAACGTAAAATACAATACATTCGACCCTCATCGTACTATACGTACTCGTCCCCTCCATGTCTCGGATGTTTCGATGTTTTGGATCACTGTCCTTTGACCTCCAGTGACATAGGAGACCATAGGCATAGGAATAGACATCTTATTTGCACAATGGATTTCTTTAATTAAAGCGAAGTCTGGTACTTGTCACATTTGATGTTTTCAGTCTTAAAATAAGTTTTCCGGAGCACTCGCATCTCAAAATCACGCCAAATAGAGTGGTGAAATCACGAATATCGGTTAATAATTCAAGTCCTTCACGGGTCACGCAAAACCTTCAGATCACGGATCACGAAGAATAATTTATTAAATTCACATTTCACGGAAAATAAAATCAGTCAATCACGCATAACGGGAATACCCCTGTACGACCCTCTAGTGTGGTACAGACGTACTGTGCTGTTTACATACATCAATAAATCGTACTGGGCCAGTCCATGTGAAGCGTTACAGTACATAATTAATTAATACAGTCTATTATTTAAGAATAAAGGCGGAGGGGAGTGGAGGCTTAAAGGAGAGTGCAGGCTTAATAACTTTCTTCTTCTGAAAAGGGGGGGACTTATTTGGCAGGGGGTGGGGGGTTAATAGAGGATTTATGGTATAGAGATATACATATACATGGGACACCACAGGTAGCCCAAACGCTCAAAAAATTTCCTGCATGTTTTCCTAGTCAATTTTTTCAAGTGCACTCGCTGACAGAAAAGCAGTGGAAGACAATGCTCAATTAAAGTTTGCAAGAACTTACTGTTAAAAAGGGTTTCTAATAACCCGAGATCAGGCTCTATTTTATGTTTCTTTTTGTAAATAACATTCCAGTGGGCAAGGCGAAACGAAAAGAGAAATTTTAGCTGGACTACGAAACATAAGAGAGAATACAATGTATATGAGAACTGCTAAAATTGAGCCTGATCTCAGGTTAGCTTTTTAATAAACGCTTTAATAAATTTACATGTGTGCCCTTCTTCTTTTAGAAATTGTCATCCTTTCCTAGCACAGCCTCTACATCACAGGAAGACCATGAAAGCAATTCAGAATCCACCTCCTCGAGGAAATTGAGGGTAACTCTGTTAAGCAGGGAATGGCGATCAACAAAAGGAGGCTTGTCAACCATCAACCGAGAGGTGGCCATTCAGTTGGCTAAACACCCCAGCGTGGAGGTCAGTGTTTATCTTCCTCAGTGCAGCGAAGAGGATAAACGAGTTGCTGCAAGTCACAATGTTCATCTCATTGAAGCAGATGAAATGGCAGGTTATGACCCTGTTGACTGGTTGTCCTTTCTTCCTGAAAACCATGCAGTGGATTGTGTGATAGGACATGGGGCTGTTCTTGGTCGGCAAGTGCAGGGTATAAAACGACATCGTCATTGTAAGTGGATTCAGGTCGTTCATACAGCTCCTGAAGAGCTTGGTATGTACAAGTCCTACGCAGATGCCATCTCAAGAGGCGAGAAAAAGCACCAGGCTGAGGTAAAACTCTGTGAAAAATCTGATCAAGTTGTAGCAGTTGGTCCTAAGCTGGCTGAAGCTTTCTCAGGTTATCTCCGTGCCTGTGGAAAGGATCAAGATGTTCTTAATCTTACCCCAGGTATCTTCTCTGAGTTTTCTGATGTAAAGCAAGCCACTGAAGAGAGAAAAACATTCAGTGTTTTAGTGTTTGGACGTGGTGACAATGAAGACTTTCAGCTGAAAGGATATGACATCGCAGCTCGTGCTATTGCCGAGTTGAAAGACGAGCCACAGCCCTATAAGCTCTTGTTTGTTGGAGCTCCAAGTGGAGAAGAGGAGAAAGTGAAAGATTTGTTACTCCAGCAAGGCATTGATCGCAGTCAACTAGCTGTGCGTTGTTTTAATGAAAGCAGAGAGAAGCTAGCCCGTTTGTTTTGTGAAGTAGATCTTGTTATAATGCCATCACGAACTGAGGGCTTTGGTCTTGCCGCCCTTGAGGCCTTATCTGCTGGTCTGCCTGTGCTAGTTAGTGGGAACTCTGGTCTTGGCGAGGCCTTACAGGAAGTTCCATATGGTTCAAATTGTGTGGTGGAATCAGAAGATCCTAAAGATTGGGCCAATGCAATCAAAGCTGTTCGGAAGAAAAAAAGGAAGCTGCGACTGAGAGAGGCCAAGCTTCTTCAAGGAGAGTATGCCGATATATACAGATGGCAGGACCACTGTAATAGACTTGTGGAACGAATGCTTGCCATTTCTCAAGGTAACAGGTTCACTTTTTTAATTCAAATTGGTCTTGGTATTGTGTATTGCGCTGGCATTAGGAAATGTACATGTGTAAGTTTACGCAGTTACAATGACAACATTAGTGAAAACTTCACAACGATAAATTTGTCTCTCTCTTTTAATAAATCCACCAGATAAGTCCGCCTACATACATTTGCCAATTTCAGAGAGTATCAAAATTGCAATACCTTTTAACATTATTCCCATCCCTGAGGGCCATCCCTGAGGGTCAAAACTAAAGAATTATTGTATATGTGTACTCCATTTGTAGGTTCCAGTGCAGATGAGCAGAATTTATCTATGAAAGCCACTGTGATCTGTCATTATGAAAAACCCTCTCCTTCTGAAAAACGTCTTCATAAAGGTACACTTGAATCTTAGAAACATGTGCAATATGTCCACAAGAGCAATTCATTGTTTTCTATGTAGGAAAGTCTGGGAGATGTACTTTAATTTCGGCTTAATGATTATTCCTTGCGGGGATGTTAAAGAAACAACAAATGGTCGAAGCATTGAACAAGATTCGTTTAAAACTGACTTACAAGGTCAAAACGTCTTCACACTGGTTATAGGTTAACAATGTGAGATAGCGACAAATAATGCTCGTTTAGGTTTACTTTTCTCGTGCTAAATATCGTAATAGACTACAACAAAAGGAAATTGCGTTTTAACATATACACGGTAGGGTTGGTCTTTTTGTGACGGTTATTCTAAGTGAAATTTTGCCCAGTTAGGTAATTTCCAGAATCAGGGGAACTTTGGCTTGTGGAATCTGAAATCCAGAAAACGTTTTCTTTTGGAATCCAGAATCCTAGGCTTCGGAATCCGGAATCGAATTCAAGGAATCTGGAATCTCGCTAATGATTGGAATCCGAAATCCAAGTTCCGCTGACAAGGAACCCGGAGTCCAGTACCTAAAATCCAGAATCTAAGACTGTTTTGGTGGTGGAATTGACCTGCTCTGTGTTTCTGTTTGATTACCGTAAATTCTCTTTTAAGCCCCCCTCTCTCAAATAAGCCCCCTGTCTGTAGTAACCCCTACCCTTTTAAAGGGAAGAAAGTTAATAAGCCCCCCTCCCTCTCCTTCCCTCCCCTAATTATTCTTCACTAATAAACGATAGACTTTATTAATCAATCACGACTGTAAAACTTCGTGTGGACTGATAGCCCCGGTAGTCTGTTTAGCCTACGAGAAACCGCGTTCTGAAAGCGTCTTCAGGGAGGTACATGTGAATTCCCTATTTGAAATAAAAGCATACAAACACAAGTTTTGTAGGGAATTTAGCTGGGGTGTGTATGGGCAAACATAGTTGGATGATCACTAGTCTGGTTTAATTTCAGGTTCAAAAAAGGGGAAAAGGCCTTCGTCTCCAAGTAACACTCCAGCATCAAAAGTCCCAAAATGTTTAGGAGATGAAGGTAAAGTTTGTTTATGCATGATAAAGTTTATAACTGTCTTAGTACTGAAAGCAACATAGGAAGTAGAAAGCTCTGCATGGACAAACTTGTGTTCGTAAAATCTTTTGTGCTTCCTGTCACACCCCTTCCCCCTCCTGCTTTAGAGATGGATACTCAAGATGCTGGAGTCACTGTCATTCGTTTAGTGGCAAGACTTAAACTTCTCATTTTTTTCGCACGCTCTCTCCATTTCGTGCGTGTTTCATATTCCGCAAAGTTCTTCGCAGTCTGGCGCATTTTGTCAAACTGTGGTCAAGTCCTGTTCTTGTCAATTCCTTGCGAGATGGTTTATGGGGAAGGGTTTAGTACCTAATGATTTATTTGTGCGAAGGTAGTGTGGCAAAACGAAGAGATACTTTTCTGGTTTGATTGTTTGCTTTTCAACTGATTTTATGTGGTAAACAGGCCTCAGGAATTCAGAAGCTGAAGTATATTAAGTCTTTTACCCCTAGACCAAGTTATGGCGAGATGATTTGTCATTCTAAGTTTTACATTTGTGAAAAAACCCAATGGTGTTACCATTTAAATGACTCCTTTTTGGTAGAACTTTTACTCAGTGCTATTTATTTCTTGGGATTTCACTAAAAAATATCTGGAATCTTTGTGAGTTTTCCCTTTTCCACTTTTAGTACTCTTAGGAGTGAAATGCTGTCAACTCCGATTTGTGGATCCTCCTTTATGTAAATGCAGAAGTGACTGAACATTGATTCCTCAAAAAATAATGCAGTTAGTTTCTCAGTGGTGCTGCGTGCAAGGGTGAAATACACCCAAAAAATGGTTTTATCAACTGAGTCGACACTGGTAAATTGGCCACCTGGAAGAGGTTTTAAAGCATACTTCTCGAGAGCTAACCTCGCGTTAGTTGTTTTCATTATTCAACATTTTCTTTTAAGGCCTATCTGTAGTAAAATACAGTCGAACCTTCATGTGCGACTACCTCTCGTAAGCGACCACTTCTCCAAAACACCAAACGTTACCCAGTCGAAGCCTTACAGTTGGAACGACCACCTCCTGTAAGCGACAGCAACTACTTTTTGGAGCTGACGGTTTTATAGTTTTTTATTGTTTTTTACCTCTCCATGATCTGATCTCTATGCTAGCTATGTGTACCATACCACTCAGTGTATATAAAGAACTTTTAGCGTCAACATAAATCTACACATACATGTATCGTAACTAAGAAATTGCATGCAAAACAGAGTCAGGACCTTTTCTCGAAAGAGACCCCTTGTTGTTCGATTCTTGTAAGTGACCACGTCCCGTAAGCGACCTTTGACTCTCAACATTTTGGGTAGCGATTTATGTACAACAGAACAGTCAGGAAGGGAAAACATAAACAATGACGTCGGCGAAGACTTTAGCAGCGTATTATTTTAACTCCCACTAAATACTCAATGTAAAGAGAGTTTACCGTCATTTCATGGAACAAAGGGAGGACAACATTTGACAAATACTCCGTTCGTAGCGTCAAATCCTCTTGTTTGTTGTTACTGACAGATATTTCCGATCTCCTTGTTTCCAACAGGTTGGGACATCTTGGTTCTTGAGAAATTGTTAAAAAAGGAATACAAAAGGCGCTCGCAGCTAAGACCACTTCTTTGGGATAGCACCATCCAGTTGCCCATACAACAAGTCTACACAAGACTGAAAATCGTTTCAAGAGGAAAATTGACCATCCAGATGGATGACGACGAGGTGAATGTGTTCGACATCTTCGAATTTCCTGGTAGAGGTGAGGATGTTATGACGATAGTGGAAGGAAGTCCAGGAATCGGTAAAACTACGTTTTGTCTCAAACTTGCTTATGACTGGGCTCATGGAAATATCCCATCGGAGTGCTCCTTTCCCAAATTTGAATTTGTGTTTCTCCTCAAATGTCGTGACATTGATGGAGATATAATGGAAGCTGTTAGTGAACAGCTTTTGCCCAGAGGAAGGGAGAAGTCTGTGGAAAAATTGTTGCACTTCATGAAGGACATTCATAACCAGGAGAGATTGATTTTAATCATTTTGGATGGATTGGATGAGCTACCTGAACAATCACGGTACCATGTTGATGAACTGCTTCACAGAAGAATTTTACCATTTTGCTATGTCCTGGCGACGTCACGACAAGAAAGAGGAATTGAGGTACGAAAAACCTTTGTCTTCGACATTCATTTGGAAATCAAAGGCTATACAGAAAGTGATTCGATTGCGTACGTCAGAAGGCACTTTGAAACCATTGGTCAGTTACCAAAGGGAGAGAGGCTCATTGAGGAAATGCAACAGAACACCTTCTTGCATGCACTCCGAAATAACCCGCTAAATTTACTTCTTCTATGTGTTATTTTCGAAGACTATGAGGGAAAATTGCCAACATCCCGGACGGAACTATACCAAGTCATTGTCCAATGTCTTTTGAGACGATATTGTGCAAGACACAGTCTGGCGGTACCGAAAGATAACACCACTTTACAAAAACGTTTTGAAGAAGATGTTCTTGCTCTTGGAGAGCTGGCTTGGGCGTGCCTACTGAATGATCGTCAATCTTTTTCCGAAGGAAAACTGGCAGAATGTGAAGTCAAAAATCAAAACATGGTAGCTCGCAAAATCGGCCTTCTTTACATGGAAGAAAGCATGAAGAGGATAAGCCCACAACACGAGTATTGGTTTCTTCACAAGACCTTCCAAGAATATTTAGCAGCTGCTTTTATAACGCGCAAGCTACAAAAAGGAGAACTAAATGTGTTTCAGTACACGACGTTTGATGATTTGGTCGGAAAATATCTACAGGTTTTTCTTTTTGTTTCTGGTATGCTGGGCGGGAAAGCAACTGTGCTATTCACTCAGATTGGGGAGAAGTTAAATGAGAAGGGAGACTGGGACTGGAGCAAGTGCAGCGAGCAGGCGGCAACGTTCTTGGTGGAAAGCTTTAGAGAAAGTGGACACGCTGAAGAAATTGCGGTTACTCTTTGTAGCATTATACCTTTTCCAGAGGAAGTATTTCTTCTTGATAAAGATGTTTATCCCTTTGCTCGGGTTTTAATAGCTTGCAAAAGTTTTTCAAACTTACAATTTCCTGTTAAACTTACGGCTGCAGCTGGGACGGTGGATTCAGAAAATGACGACGTTGTATTTCACTGTATAGAATGCATCTCCAAGCTGACAACCGTTAGGCTTAAACTTCCCGCCTTGTTTCGTCAGGGATCACCTAATAAGGATCGTCTTTATAAATGGTTATCTGCAAGCAAGAGTTTATCAGAGTTTACTCTCAAATCGCTATGGAATGACAGCGAAGACGTGCCTCTTCTACTGTGCAATGGGTTGGCTTCTTGTCAAAGCCTGACAAAAGTAAAGTTTACGCTGGCTGGTGAGAATAGCGGGGCTTATTTCAATGCTGTTGATATTGGATTGTCTGCTGACAACCCGCTGTCGTCTAAGATTGTTCTCGAGATATATGGCCCAATTAATCACACTGCGATACAAGCCTTACAGAAGCTATTAACAAATAAATCTTTGATATCCCTTTCCCTTTACATTTGTGGAGGTGTGCTGGATTTATTAGTTGCTGCTGTCAGTAATGCTTTCGCAAAGCACACAGCTTTGAAATCTATTGATCTACGTCTTCGTGGAAAGCTGAGTTCGTCTGGTGTCCATACCCTACAAAAAAGTCTGTTGGAAAATACGTCTTTAAATTATTTGAAAGTGGTCGTCCTCGGTGAGGTCCCTGATAACTGGCAGTCTGTTGTGGAAACCCTTTATTCGTCAAAGAAGTCCCAAGTTACCTATGTATTTTGTCCAAACATCGTGGGCAACATAGCAGAAGAGCATATTGACCTTGTTTTGGCTGAAAATGGATTAGTACCAAAGCAGCACTTGACTGTTAGTGTTTGGGGTGAGCTGAGTTGTGAAGAGGCAAAAGCTCTATGCAAAGTCTTGGTAAGTTCCTCTCTTGCTCTTTTGACCTTAAACGTGAACGGCAACTTGACTGATGATGTAATTATTTCCATCGCAAGTGGCTTGAAAGGGTTGAAGACACTCTCTTTCCTGTTCGTCAACATCTGGGGCAATTTGTCATTGGAGGGAAGAACAATTCTCTCCGCACTAACAAACCTTAGCGTTCATTTAAATGTGCATACAACACCAGAGGAATCGAACCTTTTACTTGATATCTCTTTAGATAATCGTTCGGCACTGAGATCGTTTTTCGCTAAAGTCAAGGATACAAGCAAAGAAAAAATCAGTCTTACAATCAATGACAACAGTGATGCCATTAAGGAATGGGCACATCATCTAAGTGATGCTTTGGCAGAAAAGACCTCACTGACTGCTCTGGATCTCACATTAAACAACTGCTTGATGGATGGAAACTTAGGAGAAGACGTTGGGGAACTTTTAGTGCAAAGTACTTCAATTAAAACTCTTAGTCTCACAATCAGCTGCAGTGACATAAAAGGATTGGTACGTACACTGAGTGCCTGCTTTGCTAAACGAACTTCTTTTACCACTCTCAGTCTGGAAATAAACGACTACAGTGAGGCAGCTGGGTTTCGCCGGACTAAAATGACTAACATTTTGGCGGCAATCAAACCATTATCTACCCTGTCTGTTGCAGTCCATAGTCGTAGCATGGTTCCATTTTGGGAAAGGGTTGTGGGTGACTGTTTGCGAAAGTGTACGTCGCTTAAAAGTCTCAGTCTTGCAAACAATACAGGATATGATCACGTGGCGCAGGAAAGTACTTATACCTTTAGGAGCGCTTTAGCTGAAACAACCTTATTAAATACACTCAGTCTGGCAGCTTCTTTAAACTATTATCAATTGAATTCCAATGAGTCTTTTTTAAAATGCGTGGATAAATTAAATACGTCATTAACCACCCTTACGGTTACTCTGTCAGTTGGTGAGTTCCTCAAGAGTACTGCATACGCAGCTTCCAAAGGGTTCCCAACAGGACTGTCGAAGAACAAGTTTATAACGACATTAAATCTCACAATAAATGAATTCGGTGAAGGCATATCCTGTATAGGATCGCTTTTATGGTACCTTGGAGTGTTTGAAGGTTTGGCACAAAACACATCAGTAACCACATTCAATTTGACACTCAGCAGTAGCAGAGAAGTGAGTGATGATTGGTTACCAGGCCTTTGCCACGCTTTGAAGAAAAACACCTCACTGACAACACTGAGATTGAAAGTCAACAACCATTGTTCGACAGGCAAAAGTCGTTTATATGACCTAAGAAAACTTGCGTTAGAAAGCAAATCATTATCCTTACTTGAACTCGAGGTAAGTTTTTATGGAAAAGAAAGTGACTAATAAAGGCTTTGATTCAGTAGAAGAATACAATTTCGATTGGTGTGCTTCACAGAGCAAACAACTGTCAGTATCGAGTGCGATTTGTTCAGACTAGAAATGTGGCTTGAAATAGAAATGTATCACAACGTACTAACCTGAAGACGCTCCGTCACGTCATTCGTTCATTTAGTGAATCTTAATGACAGATTCTAACTCTAATTCTAATTCTAATCGTGTAATCTGCAAAGGGTATATCCCATCACTGGAGATGCTTTTTCATACGTTTGCTAAGCCAATCAAACACTGCTCGTTTTTGTCTAGTCGTCTATCTAAACTAATCTTATTGCTGCCTTAAGTTACGGCCACGCGTGATCTTATGAAGACACAGAAAGTCATTCTGTTTCAAGCCACATCACACTCGTTTCCTTTGATACTGGGTATTGTTTTCCTATGGAAGCCCGGTCAGTAGTCCGTTATATTCACACTGTTCTGTATAGTGTTAAATGTTGCCTGAGATAATCTGATGACGGATGAGAGTTTTTTTCGTTATCGGTTTGTTTTTAGTTCATTTTTTAAAAACGACATTACTGTGACCTTCTGCTTTATGTCAAAACTGAACTGGACTTGCTGCGTTCAGTGTAAAATCGTTGCGTGTTCGATTCGATTTATGGTAAAATCGAACTACTGATCATATCAAAAGGGAGAATTTTACCAAGATATTGCCACATTTGTTTCCATCGTAGCCTTCAGTACACAAGTATGATCAACTTCAGCGGTGTCTGAACTGTAACCAACTTTGGTGCGTTTTGTTCACACTATACAGCATAGTTTGAATGTGACGTCAGTTTGGAAATTGCACCCTATTGCTCAGTCTTGTTAAATCTTCCATGGTCATTTCAAATTACATGGTTGTACAATATAACCCAATCCCAAGCCTTATGACTTCGTTAAATGTTGGAGTTCGTTTTTCTTTTGCAACTTGTTCACCATCTGGTCCAGTGTGACCAAGGTTGATAAAACATGAGTTACTAGTAGCTTTAGAGTTTGGTAAATATTGCAACTTATGATTGTGACTTGTACGCCATCTGGTCCAGTGAGGCCAAGGTTAATACAACATGAGTTACTAGTAGTTTTAGAGTTTGATAATTATTGTAACTGATTATTGTGACTTGTAGGCCATCTGGTCCAGTGTGATCAAGGTTAATACAACATGAGTTACTAGTAGTTTTAGAGTTTGATAAATATTGTAACTGATTATTGTTACTTGTAGGCCATCTGGTCCAGTGAGGCCAAGGTTAATACAACATGAGTTACTAGTAGTTTTATAGTTTGATAAATAGGGTAACCTGATGATTGTGACTTGTACACCATCTGGTCCAGTGTGACCAAGGCTAATACAACATGAGTTACTCATAGACTTAGAGTTTGATAAATATTATAACTAATTATTGTGACTTGCACGTCATCTGGTCCAGTGTGGCCAAGGTTAATAAACATTAGTTGCTAGTTGTGTGATTTTAGAGTTTGATAAAATTAATGTCGTAATTGAAAATTATTAGGGACCTTAGGCAACGAGAACCTTGACGTACCGGACGTCAAAAATGACAACCGGAAGTTGATACTTATTTCCTGTCAGTGCTCTAAACAAAGGCATTCAGATTCGTTATGTGTGACAGAAGCTTTTCATTAAGCGAGACATCGAACTTCTGGTTGCTATTCATGACGTCCGGGAGGTCAGCGTTCTCGTTGCATAAGTTCGCTATCACTTCGACTTAAAACTCAGCGAGGCCAAGTTTGATAGAAATGATAACTTTGCATGTTTGCCATTAGAAAAAAGTTGTTCTTTAGTGAAGTTTGCATGATAATAACAAATAAATAGGGAAAAAATGTAATTTAGTTTCAAAGAACGTACATTTCTATTGTAATTTAGTGTACCTTAAAATCGTCAAGTCGAGGGCGATTAGTGTGAATTGACTGCATCTGGTTTGTGGATGCAATGAACATTTGCTACAAGCAAGTAAAAGAGAACAATGCTTACTATTTTTAGCTTTAAATGCAACAAGTTTCGTTGTTCAGAATTGTGTATTTACATTTTTAACTAAATTAAAGAAATTCGCAAAGTACAAATGCTGATTATTTTCTTGTTAATATATAGAGCGTTTTCACTCGCGTGGCTAATCACGTGGCCAGCAGCTTTAGAAATTCACTGAACAAAAGAAAATATTTGCATAAGAAAAAGGTTTAACTCTCACAGAATTGGTTTGGAACACCAACATGGCCTCCATTTCACTATTTTAGGACACCAATATGTCGGTTTTGACGTCATGTGAAAAGGCTCTATAGGTTGTATTTAAGGTGGCTCCCTACAGTAAATTGGCCGTGCGCAGCCTGAGCACTAGTATGGCGCGAGCTTTAAAATCTGCGCGACGTCCACGCAAAAATTAAAGCAAACATGGCCTCTCAGTTTCTAAATATCCCCCCCAAAAAAACTTTATTAACTTTCTGTTGAAGCTCATTGTGAAAAAAGTTTGATTAGTGTAGGGCAAACATTTATGAGAGGAGACAATGTCACACCGGTTACAAGTCACTATCGATCTCCATAAGAGTAAATTGTATGTGTTGTG
Organism: Porites lobata; assembly: GCA_942486035.1. Classification (NCBI taxonomy): domain Eukaryota; kingdom Metazoa; phylum Cnidaria; class Anthozoa; order Scleractinia; family Poritidae; genus Porites; species Porites lobata. The sequence goes on from CALNXK010000158.1 coordinate 471,295, forward strand.
GTTCAATTTTATCCTTGGTTTAAATTTTATTTTCTTTTGTTTTTGGGTATGGTAATGTATGATAATGAGTTTGAAACAAAAGAAAATAAAATTTAAACCAAGGATAAAATTGAACCACAACATATCCAACACTCCTCATTCTTAATCGCCGTAATAGACTGGAACTAGCTTGCGATCGAGGCTGGTACATCTTATTTACAATACAAATCAACTCTATTTAGAAGGATGCGTAAATAAAGTCTCTCTGCTTTGCGTAAAGAGCTAGGAACCTCGTCCTGTTTGTGTGGTTTAGTTGTCATTGTGGGTGTCGACAAGAAGGGACTGATATCAAAAGGGACGGTTGGGTGTCCTGTTTCATCATTTGCCACTTTGGTAGAAACTCAAAAGAAGCGACATTTAGAACATGACAACTTTATTTCTCACACGACCTTGCTACAATACCCCAAAACCCTCGCTTACAACATAGCTCTTCACATTGTGTCATAATCAGTACTCACTAGGCTCAGTTCTTGACCTTCTACAGTTTACCGTAACAATAACATAACAGATCGTCTGGTCCTTTTAAACACTGTCACATCACTCTGTCTTATTCAGTTCTTCCAAACCCATTCATAACATCGAATTACCCATGTTAAAAAAATAATAAACCCCGGCTTATGTCAGTAGCACTATAACAGAAAAGTAATAGCGGAATAAAGCCGTCGACGCGAAATCCTAACAGCTGCGCAGGTTTGTATTGTACATTACTGTGACGGATTCAGACCTTCAGATAACCGGGGGGGAGGAGGAGGGGGTGTTCTACCTATAATGGCCTATATGAACAGGTTTCGCGGCTTCCGCCTGAAAGGAGTATTTTTTTGGTTCAGGCTTCAGGTACGAATGGATAGGGATTTCTCCAGTTGAAGTATATTGAAGGGTTCGAAAAATCAAAAGGGATAAATAACAGATGCATTTTGTAGCTGTATAAGAGTCACGAATACCTCTTGGTTTAGGGATTTATTCATGATCTGCAAAAAATGGAGCATTTAAGGCAGTTAGAGGGGTGTCATTTGTCGATAGAAGGTATACGAAAGGGGAACCTTTTCTGTCAAAAATGGTTTGTAAAAGGATAAGAGGGGGGGAGGGGTGGAAAGGTTGGCGGACCCTCTTCGTATAACACTTTGCTGAGTGCTCCCCTAGCTCATTGGGCTATCATTACGGCCCGCAGCGAGAAGCTGTGTGTTCTTTTGCTGCTTGTTTTTGTCAGGTTTTATGCTTATCGCTTTTTTTCGTATTCAATTAGAATGCTTCCATTTTCCTTGCATCTAAGTCCTCCATCCACTCTTCGACCTTTACAAGTTCGATCATTTCTCACGTGACACTTCACGTGATAGCGTTAGACCAATTAAAACATTCTTGCACGATAAACCGAAACGGAAGTTCTTTCCCTGAACGCTGGTGAGGGGGAATCTGTCCAATTTCGTGAAGAATTTGCAAACTTCTAGCTGTTTTCATAAGTCTGGCAGTCATGGGCTGACTAAATCTTCTCACCAAGTGTTTAATTATGTAGCTGTGACGAAATCATAGTGAAGATGGCTTCCACGTGGCTGCATTTTCGTTGCGGAATTCCTGAAGTTTAGGTAAGCCTATCGAAGTTACAATCTAACTTAGTTCCATTTGAATCCACAAGGCCTCTCTTAACTTTTTATGTTTGAGAAGAAAAAAAGCGCCTTATTAGTTTTTTAATAGGCCCTAAGGCATCTACAAGCAATGATCTTCTGCAGTCGAATACACGCAGTCGACAGATCGCGTGACTCTGAAGAACTGAAATGCGTTTTGTAAATTTCAGCAGAAGTAGCCATAAGTACGTTTTTCGGGCACCTAATTTATAACGGTCATTTTGATTTGGTTTTTCGAAATGGCCAGACATTTTCTAAAGAGATTTATAATCACGTTTACGGCAGATGACAGACGTCAAACTCAGGTTGTGAGTTTCTGATATTAAGGAGTGAGCCAGGGGAATGAGCAAATAAAATTGCTTAGGATTACAGTCAACTCTCTCATAACTTACACCTCGCTACAACTGACACTTAGAGTTGGTCTCTGCCTTTCTTTTTCCTTTTTGTTGACCCCCAATAAGACGCACACCTTTCGAACATGGACATAACGTGCTGGTCCCAAAGTTGTCAGTCTTAGTGAGAGGAGAAAGAAAAATCACAAAAACAGCATGTTTTGTTTTATAGCAAGAAATTGTTTCTCAAGAGTGCGCACTCTCATTGTTACTTTGAGGGCAATGACATCTAACAATGAAACCATTCTTAGCCAAAATCTCTGAGCAGGCAACATTGGAAAATTTAGAATGTTGGAGGGTAACAGTGCCCTGTTGTCTACAAATGTTGACTGACGACAGCCGTTACAGCAAAATCTAATGGATTTCCAGGCTCAAAATTTCCAGCTATACAAATCTCTTTAAGACTGGATCCTCGGGAAACAGTTAATTTTGTTTCCTTAGAGTAGGGTAACAAAATTAACGGTTTCCCTTGGGATCAGTCATTTAATAAGTGTTTAATGTTTTCCACTACCTAACCATACTCTAGCTTGGTTTTCATTTCCCATGGAAACAAACCTAGTTAATAGGGCTTATGGATTAGCTGAGTGCATGTGTCTGTGAACTTTTACATTTTTCTCTTCTAAAATGGCCATTTTCTTTACAAAGTCTGTATTGTAATAGCAGCTCAATTGTAAAACCAAAATTAATACTAGCCATGAAAAATGACCCACTTTCTGATGCAGCCACCTCATAAATTGGCCAATTAGCCCTAGAAATGGTACTAAAAAATGCTGGGTGTGATCATTTCAGTGTAACTGAATCTGCTGGTGGTGTGAAGTAAAGAAAATGGCATTTCATAACAGACACATGCACCAAGTACAAGCCCTAGGATTTCACGGTAACGAGTGTTTCCGGTACCGTGTCGTTAATGTGTAATTAAAATAACAGAACTGAAAAATAGTTTCCAAGTGACATACACCTGTATCTTGATATATTCAGACTGAGGGATCAAAATACACAAATATAGTATTTTTCCACTCGGATTCCAAACTAGTAAAGCAATTCTTTATGACTCAGCTTGTGCAAAAATGAAATGTTGAAAAAACATTTCCGTTTTTCTATCGCCCACCATCTTGAATCGTTCCCAAAGTGCATTGCACCACCATTACTGATGACTTATGCATAAAAGATGTTTTACAGTTAACAACAGCACTTGTTATGGCTTCCAGTGCCAAAAAAAAGGTATGACTCTAAAAGTTTAAAAACAATTAGCATGCAGTCTTATAGTGACAATTTCACCGTTCAAACTGACGATGAGGCGCGAATCTCTTTATGAAAAGACAAGATCTGTAGCGAACATATTTTCAAGTGAGGATAATTCTTTAGTTGTGTAAGTTGGATTGAAGAGGAGTCTGGAGATTTTGACACTTTAGTGCACACACATTTAATACTTAAATTGACCTTAAAGCTTCTTCTGACATTTGAGTAGACACTGATTTTTTTCTGTAAATATACAAACTGATGTTCTTTAATTTTAAAGTACGTTTAACAACATGTTTCAAGAAAAATGTTTCTGTACATTAGAAGAAATAAAAGTGGGTTCCCACAAATTTTCATGGAAGTGGAAAATTGTTACAGATAGCTTCTCATGATCTCTGGGCACGGAACCGAAAAATATTGTTATCCATGGGATTTGAAATCCTAGGGCCCGTAAGTGAACTCCTTAACCTTTGGAAATCTTGAAGGAATGTGGATCCACAATGGATCAGATGTGAAGCACACATTTAGTTTTACCATGCAGCTAAGTATTCTCATATACTACCTCTCTATGTAGAGAACTTCACTGGTTACCAGTTTAAGCTTGTATAAATTTTAAGATTCTTCTTATTACAGTTAAGATACTTCAGGGTTTAGCGCCGAGCTATCTCAAAAAATTAATTTCTATGATGCCTGCTTCACATTATCAACTAGGGTATCTAAACAATAGTAATGATGCGGCACATTTTGTTGATACTGATGTGGAATGTCATGTTGGAAAGTAATAATTACTATCGGTCGATAGAAAGAACTCATTTGAACCTTGTTAAAAAAATGATCAAATGCTTATCAACTCTGATTTCTCACAGTACGTAAATTGTAGCAAATGATAGAAATTCAGATTGTTTATCCATATATTTAATATACAATGTACTATCTTTTCTCTGGAAACATGATACTTTTCTTACTGTTTATTAATGCACTTTATTAAATAACAGTTGTTTAGGTAAATATTTATAGAAAACAACAGCACAAATAAGCAAACAAAACAAAACAAAAAAGAAAAAAAGATAAAATACTCAGAGTAGGACTTGAACGCTGCACCTTCGGCTCAAATTCCTTCTATATGCTACCACAATTAGTCTAAATACCTTTTTTTTCAGTACACCACAAGGGCTAATTACGTTACCTTGGGGAAAAGTCTTTCGTTGAATGCTTTTTCCATGCAACTTCCGCCAGCAAACGGTGTTTAAAGATGATCGAGCGGCATTAACCAAGCTATTGACAGTAAAAAAACAATGTAAATTCTATTGCAATAATTCAATGAAAGAACATAATTATGCTTTACAAAATGCCGATACATGTCCTCGTCTGCAAAGTAGGATGCAAAACATATGTTTTGTTATCTCAATTTCTGCTGTTATTTTGAAGCTTAAATGGTCAAAATCACATCCATTTCCAGCTCATACAGGTTCTTAAGAAAAGCATGGCATGATATTTTCTCACTATCACAGCACCTTCTAGCAAGCTGGAATTTGTATATCATCCCTGTTACTGAGTCAAAGAGCAAATGCTTTTTAATGCCGGGACGAGTCAAAGGCTCTTTAAATCCAATCCCCAAGTTAACCATCGTACTCATCTAAAAGACTGTACTCGGCCTGGTGTCTTAAATTTGGTAAGACCTCTCACCCCGCTGTAGAAAGTTTATCTCACCGAACTGCTCAAAAATGGCACAGAGCACTCTCATAAAAAGTGGCACAGTGCACTCTGGTTAAAAGCAATGCATTCTAGTAAAAAGACTAGTGATGAATTGAGAATTTGTCCCACCTTATATTTTTCTCTTAGATCCTGATTATGTTGCTGCTTGCTTGCTGCGCTCGTTCTGTACCAATTACATCGTAATTATAATGGCACATTACTAGAAAGTCTGTGTTTTACAACGAAAAGACTTTTGGGGGATCAATTGTTTATGGTGGCGGCCCCAGTCCTTTGGAACAATCTCCCTTTCCCATTAAGGCAAGCCAAAAATATTGATTCTTCTAAACATTTACTTAAGACTTATTTATTTTCTCTGGCGTTTTGTCAGATTTTAGGTACATTTTATTTTATTTTTATTTTTTGTTTTTAGCATTTATCTGTTTTATTTTTTTACAACACTTGTATATAGTTTACCCAACAGGTATAAAACGGTATATAATTTTAACACTTTCTTACATACATTTTTTATAAAATAAATCTATTTTTGTTCTTAAAGACTATTTATTATTGTAATGCACTTTTTATTATTTCTATAAAAAGGGTGCACTATAAATAATAAATGTTGTTGTTGTTGTTGTATGTCTTTGCTGGACCTAGGCAGGGGGGGGGGGGCGGAGGGAGCGTGGGTTATTGTTTGGTGAATGACTGTACCATCAGCCAGGTAGTGCAACAACTCTGGTACTAAAGCAATAGTAATATGTAACTAAGGGAAAACTGCTCTTTGTCTTGACATTTATGGGCCTTGATTTTATTATATAGGTTACTGCTACCAATCAATTCAAATTTCATGATGTGTGGGTTCCAGAAGTCAATGATCCATGTACCAATTGCAAGCTTTGGTAAGTCATTTTGAATTATCGGATATTTTTGTCATAATCAGAATTTTATTATTGCATAAAGAATGTTTGGTCTTGTAATATTAAAATAAATTCCCTGTGGCAGTGGGTGGTGGGGGAGGGGAGGAACCCTAAATGGAAGTTTGGGTGTGGGTGTAATGCCATCCCCTTCTCTTCGCCACCCTGTTTAAAATAAGGAACCTCATTTCATTTCCTAAAACTGACATCGTGGGTTAGATTTTATTAAAAAATATTGGTATCGCACTTGTAGACTGTACATGGAAAGTGCCCTAGATATAGTGTATGGTTGGTGTTTCTCTGCAGTG
>CALNXK010000158.1:485000-490000 GCA_942486035.1 Porites lobata
TGGAGAAATGCCAACTAATTGTTCCTTTCCTAAATTCGAATTTGTACTGCTCCTTAAATGTCGAGACATAAACGGAGATCTAATGGAAGCTATCAAGGAACAGCTTTTGCCTGAAGATATCAAGGAGGAGACCTGGACAAAGCTGTCTGACTTCATCACGGATATTCATAACCAAGAGAGAATTTTGATTATTCTCGATGGTCTGGATGAGCTCCCTGAAAAGTCACGACCATGTGTTCGTAAACTTCTCAAGAGAAAAATTTTACCATTTTGTTATGTCCTGGCTACATCCCGGCAGGAAACAGGAATCGAAGTTCGTAAAAACTACAAATTTGATCTTCTCCTGGAGATCGAAGGATTTACAGACGAAGATGCCTTTCAGTATATCAGGAAGCATTTTCAAAACGTCGGTCCGGAGCATACTTCAAAAGGAGAAAGTCTGATAGTGGAAATTAAAGAAAACGATTTATTAAATGCACTCCGAAATAACCCGCTAAATTTAATCCTCCTGTGTGTTGTTTATGAGGACTACAAAGGAGAACTACCAACTGCCCGAACCGAACTTTACCAAGTCGTTGTCCAGTGCCTTTTGAGACGTTATTGTGTGAAACACAGCCTTGTGGCTCCAGAAGAAAACAGCGCCTTAGAGAAGCAATTTGAAGAGAACATTCTTGCCCTTGGGGAGCTAGCGTGGCTTTGTCTACTAAGTGAGCGTCACGGGTTTCATGAAAATGAATTAGCTGCCCTTGAAATCAGATACAAAGGATTGGTAGCTCGTGACATAGGACTTCTTTACAAGGAAGAAAGTCTGAGGAGGTTAAAGCCCCAACATGAGTACTTTTTTCTTCACAAGACCTTCCAAGAGTACCTGGCTGCCGCCTTTATTGCTCACAGGTTGCGAGGAAATGAGTTCAAATTGTTTGAGCATATACGTTTTCAGGAACTGGTGGAAAGGTATCGACAAGTGTTTCTTTTTGTGTCTGGTCTATTGGGAAGGGACGCAAACATTTTATTCACACAGATTGGCGAGGAGCTAAAAAAATGGAATTGGGTCAGTTGCATACAGTTTCAAGAGTGGGACGAGTTTGAAGAGTCAGGATTGTTGGAAAAGTTAGAATTGTTGGGACAAGACTTGTGTGATTACTTGGACAGACGCGGCTGGGAAGCAGCAACTTTCCTTACGGAAAGCTTCAGCGAAAGTGGATATGCTGAAAAAATGGCAGAGACTCTTTGTTTTTACATACCCTATCCTCCGCATGTTGAGATTGAGCTTTCCCTTGCCCCGTTTGACCAAATATTTCACGTTTTAGAGGTCTGCAAGACCTTTTCAAACCTACAGAAGCCAGTTCGGCTTACTGTCAATATCTTCGCTAAAGAGTGGAGGAGAGGTCTTGGCGAGTGCATACAATCCTGCTCGCAGCTTGAGACCCTTAGCATTTTCGCCAATAAAATAACTTTAGACATAGCTAAGGAATTAAGTACCGGCTTATCTGGAAACACGACTTTATCAGAGTTTACGCTTCAAGTGTTTAGCAGTATCCATTGCCATGCAGCTGTCGTAATTGGAGCATTGTTAGCTGCACGCAAAGCTTTGAGAAGAATTACATTTCAACTTGAAAGCGTTTGGGGGAAGACTTTGGCTTGTGCTATTGAACCTGCTTTGTCTGCGAACACTCTTTTGAAGTCTGTGGACCTCAGCGTTCATGGGTCATTGTGTGATACTGCTGTCCATGATTTAGGAAAGCTGCTATCAAATAAAGCTTTGGTCTCATTTTCCCTTAATATCTCTGGGGATGTGCAAGAATTTGTAGCCGCTGTTATTAGCAGAGGAATTGCACAACAAACCGCCCTCAAGTCATTGGCTGTTAGCGTTGACGGCAACCTTTGTCACTCTGGTGTGAGTGCTCTTCAAAACAGTCTTCTAGAAAATCGTTCTTTAAATGATTTACGTCTGACTCTCCATGGGGAGATTCCTGACAACTGGCAGTCTGTTGTGGAAAACCTTCGTTCGGTAAAGAAGGGGTCACTTAACTGTACTTTTCATCCAGACCCGGGCAACAGTATTACACGTAATCAAATGGCGCATTTTCGTCCTACTGTGGTCAAGAGGGGGTTAGAAACAAAACAACACTTTACTGTAGTTCTTTGGGGAGAGCTGAAATGTGATGGAGCAGAAGATTTATGTGAGGTCTTGGTGCGTGTCCCCCTGACAAGCCTGACGTTGAAAGTGCATGGAAAATTACGTTATGGTGTTGCCAATGTTATTAAAAGATATATCGGACGACAAAATGCACTATCCTCCCTAACAATCATTACTTGGAGAAAGTTGGCCCTGGGAACAAAAGCCCTACTTCAGGAACTATCTGATAAAAACATAACTGTTCAAGTAAAGGAGCATGGCGTCTGCAAAGTTCCTAAGGAAGCTAGTAATGCTCTTAATGTCTCTATTGACAACCCTGCATCACTGACACAAGTGTTCTCTGAAGTGAAGGATACCAGAAAAGAGAAGATAAATCTTAGAATCATCAACGACCGTAAAGTAAGTTGTGACTGGCCACGTCTTCTAGGTGATTGTTTAGCAGAAAACACATCGCTTACTATGCTGGACCTTACGGTGAGCAACTACCTAATAAATTCACGAATAGGAAAAGTCCTCGGGGAGAGTTTGCTGCAAAGTTCTTCATTAACAGTCGTAAGTCTTACAATCAGGAACTACAGTAACATGGCAGAAGGCTGGGAATGTACGCTGGTCAACAGCTTGGCTAAAATGGCTTCATTAACTACACTTAGTCTCGCAATTGACCATCGTGGCGAGGTCAACTATCGCGTAGCCGATTTGATGGCAGTGAAGTCCTTGTCTTCGCTTTCCGTCGTGATCAACGGTAGTAAGTTAAATTACTTCTGGGCTCAATTTCTGAGAAAATGTTTGGAAGAATGCACGTCACTAACAAAACTCTGCCTTACATTTAACAACTATAAGGGTGACCCTGACGATCCCGACTTCGTTTCCAGGTGCATTACTATACCTTTGGACGGGGAGGTAGATTTCACTTATGGACTGGCAAGTACCTCATCGAGCATTACTAAACCTTTGGAGGTAGATTTCACTCATGGACTGGCAAGTACCTCATCCTTAAAGGAACTAGTCATTACGATCAACAACGTCACCGGTACTTATTCTGGCTGGGCAAAGAATTTAATTGAGGGACTCCCAATGAACAATTCAATAACGTCCCTCACTGTTATAGTCAGTGATCACAACTTCTTGAGCTATGATTCTTGGGTATTCCCTCTGATAAGTTGTTTAGCGAAAAACAAGTCGTTAACTACATTCGTTCTGACAGTAAATGACTACAGTGAAGGTGGAAAGTGTCTTAAACACTACCTAAGTGACCGCCATTATGGATGGAGATTTGATAATCACTTTTCAGAAAACACATCATTAACTGAACTCAATCTGACAGTCAACATCCGCGGTGAAGTAAATGAAAACTGGTTACCAGGTTTTTGTGATGTTTTTATGGTGAAATTCCCCTCCCTGAGAACAGTGAGATTGCAAGTCAACAACCGTTGCGCTACAAGCAAAAGTCGTTTGTTATATGACTTCAGTGAACTTCGGTTAAGATACGGATCAAAATTATCCACATTTGAACTCACTGTAACCTTCTATGGACAGTAAAGTTTCAAAAGCGTCTCGACATTGTGGACGGGCGTCGCACGGAAAGTAGACTTTTAGACGTTTAGAGTAATAAATAAGGACAAAGTGAAAGTGTGGCTTAAAAAGAAAAGGATTCGAAGGGACAGACGGCAAATTGTTGGTACAGAATATATCTAACAGTCGTAACTGTTCATTAGTAGAATGCCCATTTAATCAGAGGAATTGCGTTCTTTTCTCTCGGTGCTGTATTCATAGACATTGTCAAGAAAGTTAAAATTTGTCTCACACTTCACAGGCCCAATTGACAAGAGAGGCATAGCGCTTTCTACTATCTACTGGATAATTCCGCGATATCCCGCTGATAGTATTGTTAGGGAAACAACCCTTTTTTATCAAGTACACTTGAGGTTTGTTCTAAGGACCCATAGTCACCATCTCAAGAGCTGTTTAAGGGCCTGTTTACATGGAGGAAGGGGACCCCAGAGAGGTGAGGTAACCCGCCTGTCCATATAATCTCTCACATTTTTTAATTTGATCATGCTTACATGATAGGTGGGGTGACCCGCCACGTGTTACCTCACCTATCTGGGGTCCCCCACCTCCATGTAAACAGGCCCCAGGGCTATATCTACACTTTACTGGATCCCTTATTGTGCCGACACGAAAATCTATCCGGGTATAGTGTGAACAGCAACTGCACACGACTGGAGCAAGTCGTTCACACACATCAAACATCGGTTTGGTGCACTAAATACCAATCTTCACTGCGTCTCAGTAGGGTTCCGGTCGTCGCTTCTACTCATTTACTTCCGCTACGGTTCGAATACCTGTTCACACTGCAACGAAGAGGGACAGAAACGTTAGCCTGCGTAGCATGGCGGTTTTGTCGAGCCGGGCGCACGAGCGGCGACGCCGCGGGCCGCGAAATTCGTGCACAAAGCGGTTTCTCTGCCCTCGCCCCCCTTTATTACTTAGCACGCCCAACCAAAACCGCCATGCTACGCAGGCTACAGAAACATATCCGACATATGACGATCCACTTCAAGATTGCCGCGGTGCAGCGTTGTTCCGTTACAAAACTCGAGCCGAAATCACTGTTGTCGTCTGTGATCACGTGGTTTTTCGTGTCGGCTGAGGAGCTATCCGGCATAGTGTGAACACAGCCTCAATAAAAAAGTGAATAGGTTATAACTATCTTAATACTAGTTTGACTTGTTCTTTTCATCTTAAGCCACAACGTATGCGTTTATTTGTTGTACATTTTTCACTTTGGAAGCCGAGTGGAAATTGTGGTTAATCTTTTGTAGGATCTATTTTAGTGTGATTGAACTTTGTATTTGTA
>CALNXK010000158.1:492500-622500 GCA_942486035.1 Porites lobata
AGGTACTACCTTTGGCCTTTAGATGGCTAGACCTTTGTGTGGCTCAGATGACCACATGAAATGGCAGTCTTGTCTCAGGTAGGAGAAATATAATAGTGTCCTCTATTAGTAATTCATGCTAAATGCATCGACACTTGAATTAAGTGGTTCCCTGTCCCTGGTTGTTCAAACGTTGGAAGGTGCTATCCAACAGATAAATCACTGTCCAACAGTTAAGTATTAGGAAAACCAATTGCGCTAGCTTATAACTATAGATTTATCCAATGGATAGCGTTATCCACCTTTTAATTAACTGGGCTCAAAAGAATGTTAGCTCTTGATAAATTAAACACAGTAAGCTGAAACAGTCTTCTTCATAGTTGTTTTATTGCATATTATTTTCACATAATATTGTAATCTTTGTATGTTCTTGGAACTTTTTTTGTTTGGAGAGTTCCTTTTTTAAGTATATCACTATATCACTTCTTTGGAAAAAGTCTAATAAATATAATCATCCACATAAACACAATACAGACTAAAATTATCATAATCCAGATCCACCAGGAACATGGTGTCTGTGTTAATTCCTCAAGTCTTTCTGATTCTCGTTTAAGTTTCTCAAAATTTGAATCTGCAAGCTTTGTTGACTGCTCCAAGGTCTAAAAAACAAAACACAAAATTGAACAGTAAGTTTTTCAAAGTTTATCTCTGGTGTCTGTACATAGAGCCTTTCTAAATCGACCAATTTGCAAATACGCCTTCCTTGTTATTACTGCACCTTTCTGTTGTTTTGAACATTAGTTATTAGTTTCAATAAATTAAACCCCAGGTCACTGAGGTGGAACAGGAGATCCTTATTATGACTTGCTGGTTCTAAAACAGTGGAAAAGTACATTAAATAATACCCCTTGGCCCAAGGCCTTGTTAGAAATAATGACCTTAGGTGCTCGGTCATTATTTTTAACAAGGTCTTGGGGCTCAGGCATTATCCTTTATATGAGCTGGTTTAAAGCCTTTACTTAAGTGCACATTAACGACCTTTGTTTTGAATAATGCACGTCAACCAAAAGTGGACTTTTTGCATTCTTGGCAGTGGTTTTGGCCAAAATTTGGGTAAATTCATCTCTACGATAGTAAACAAACTTAGTGATACAAATTTATATGGCTGTCACTAAGATTTCAAGTCGCAGGAAACAAGCAGGTAGGGAATCAAACAGGTACAGATTTCATTTGGTTCTATTTTTATTCTATTAAATTTATAACAGTAGGCCAGGGGTCACCTTGGTAGCTGATCATATTAATTATGAAAGCCTTCAAATTGTGTGCACAAAGCTTGGTATTCAAGGACAATGTGTTTATCATAACACTATTTTGTTCACAACCATGTATAATAAAACAATTCTTATTGGACTTGGTTTTTGGGATACCATTTTTCCTCGAATTAAATAGCTGGGGGCGATTATTATTATTATTTTTTTGGCACCAAAAGGGGGTGATTATTCGAGGGAGGCCACTATTTCAAATATTGCTGACTAGAAGTCATGCCCTAAATATTTGTTCTATTTTCCCATTAAATAAAAAAAATAATCACATCAGATAAAATAACATTGGCATTTAAAGTGTTCCAGATTTGGTTCCTTGATTAATTTTTGCTCTCAATTTCTGTGGCATCAGAGCTTGAATCATCACTGATGAGTTTTGCTGAATCAGACTCCACTTTAGCTCCACCCTCCAAGTTCCACAATGGCTAACATGATCCCTAGTGGGTAACCTATAGAGCTGGGGGAGGTGATTATTTTAAACATTTCCCTCAAAGGGGGGGATTATTCAAGGGAGGCGATTAATTCAGGGACCGCTATTATTCAAGGAAATACGGTATTTGCAATAATCAAAGTCTCAGTAAGAGTTATCACCTTCAGCCAATAACATTTACTTGAGGGTAGTCTGTTTCAGATGTCAGGAAAAGACCTCATCCAATAATTTGTTATTTACTGTTATAATTTAAAGGACAAACATCCTAGTAACCTTGTTATCTTGTTTAATAATGTTGCTGGCCATGACAGATGTATGTTTTATATGCTGAGCCATTTTTATCATTTCATCTGCTATATTTTCTTGTAAGTTCTGATGGTATTGTAGAACTGAGTCAATGCTTTCATCATTTGCATCACTTTTCTTGTTGGCTGTTAATCTTCAAGAAAAAAGATTGTCAAAAACAAGTAGCCTGCATGGCAGACACTACATGTACAGCATGTATAGACTAAGGGTGAGTTCCTTTGGGATGATCCAGGTTAGAGATCACTTGGCCATTACCTAGTTTCAAATCAAGAGGGGCTCGGTACAAGTCGGTTTATTATGGGATAAACAACACGAGACCCACATGGTCAGAAAAAGCACATGATTGAGGTTATGAAAGTGTGGTTATGAAAGTATCTGTAAACTTGAAAATCACTTTTATAAGAGATGTACGTGTATGGATTGCCGGTCACATCGTCCGTACATCTATTTATATCGTTCAATATAGGCCCGATAGACACCAAACTTGAGAATGTTGCTATTTTGCTTTTTCTGACTATATAGGTCTCGTGTTGTTTAGCCCATGATAAACCAACTCATATCCAGCACCTCTCGATTTGAAACCATGCAATGGTACATCAAGCGAACTCATGAATCCTTTCCCAGGGTTGATTCATTGAGTCCTTTGATGTGCTATATTCTGAGTGATCACATGTCACTGATCCTTATTTGGATCATTCAAATGGAACACACTCTGAGGGTTTAGACAATGTGTGGGAAGGAGCTGGAACACAGGTTATAAAAGGCAGATTGTTTAACACTAACCAACAATTCATAATGCAGAAAATATTAAGTTGACACCAGTTCAGACGTAAAAAGTCATACTGACTTGCTATCAGGGATTTTTTTCCACTGACTTTTATTTTTGGAGTTTCCACATAATTTTGAGTACAATGTCTCAACAATTTTATCACCGATTGAGGCTTTGCGCCTAAATAAAGTTTTTGTTCTCAAAAGCCCTTGGAACTACACAGTTCTCCCGGGAGCATTTGAAGACTATAGTATGCCAAGTTTTGCATTGGGAGCAAACAGAGTGATAATGGGGGATTTGAAAATAAAGAGTTATTTGTTACAGCGACTAAGGGACCAAACTAGTAATATGCAAGTGAAATAATTATAATCAGTTACCTGTTTCGCACTCCATGACTGTCTTTCTTATTGTCTGAAAAATAAGCAAGGTTCCTTGTTAACTTTTAACACTAATAAATTAATTAAATTTATTATTCAATTTACTTTTAAAAACCAAAGTATTTCATGTCTCAGAATGCCCAAAAACAAGCCAAAATGAATGTGCCGTGGTAAGGTGCCTTGAAAGTCCTTAATTTTGTGAAAATATTGGCCTAAGAAAACCTTTGTAATGTGTCGAGGAATTTAAGCCAGTAATGTGCATGATCCTTACAAAAAATCAACAAAAATAAATGTGAAATAAACTAACCTACAAGTGCATTATATCAGAAGTGAAATTAAGCTGCATTATTCTCACCTTCTCCCAGAAGTTCACCTCTCATCTCTTTATTAATCTGTGACTTGGCCCTGATATGAAGTTCTTGTGCTCTGTTTACTGTTCGTCGTTTGTCTGCCTCTGTGGTCTGTGCATTGGATGTTTGACTCAGCGGACGCACTAACTGCCGACTGGCAAGAAGTTTTTCTGTTGGTGATTTCTACAAAACAAAGTGAAGGTAACTCTTATTTTACATGGATCTACACTTGTATTCAACTACAATAGAAATTTAAGTGAACAAACCCTTAGAAAAGAGAATTTGAGTGCTTCTAACAGACCTAAATTATCAAGGTATTTTCGGAGCAAGTAGAAATTGAAGGGTGCCTGGATTTTCCCCTTATGACTAATGGTGGATTTCCACTGTTGTGTAATTTTTATGTGCATGCACATGTAAGTTTTAAGCATGTAAATAAAACAAAGACAATGTATGGAAGGGGTCACGTGTAACGTAAAAGTTGAACCTCGCTCAACTTTCATGTTTACGTGTGGCCTTTCGTACATTGCCTCTACTTCATTTACGCGAGTAAATTTTACATGCGTTTGCACGGAAAAATTACATGACAGTGGAAATCAACCCTTGCATGTAAGATCAACTCAGTGCTAGATTGTTATTTTAAATTGTCCAGTGCTTGCCTATGAATCAAACAGAGAATTTGACATTTCATCAAGGTCATCTAGAGGGTCTAATTCCGGATACCTCATCACACTTTTTCTATTATCACGATGAAAACTATTTAATATTATTACTGTTACCATTTATCATAATAGAATTTAGTAAATACATGCAGATATAATTATGGTGTAGTACCGGTACATCTATTTACAAATGTGGAATAATGATTATGACTGTCTTTTTTTCTAAAAGTATAAATAATTATATAAACAAAAGAAAAAGATGGAAATTTACTGTTGGTTGCATCTAAGTGTGTACGTGTGAGGAAAAACAAATGTTCTAATTGGGTGCAAACATGACATGTTTTGCCACCAAACATGTGAAGTTTGGAGTAGGCAGCTGTTGTCGACTTGATTTGTTTTCACTCAACAAAATCTTCTTTCCAAGAATTTTTAGACGTTAAGAATAATTTCTGCGGGCAAGTGCGTTGTTTCTGAGCGGGAAATATGCCTGAAAGTTGAGAAAAAAGAAATGTGAGTGGAACACGCAGACCAAAACATATAAACAACTTACCTTTGGCGTGACAGTTTGCTCTAACGGCTGTCAAACTTCAAATGTTAGGCGGCAAAACACGTGATGTCTCGCAGTAAGGACCCTATTAAAACATGTTTTTTTGTCTCGTGTCCGCGCTTAGATGCAACCAACAGTAAAATACTTAACATACAAATGATATACAATACTATTTGTTATATATTCTCTGATGACAAGCATTTCCTAGTTGTTTCTATAACAATATTTTTTCCTATTTGAATGCAACAACAGATGCCCATCTTAAAATTTCAAAACACTGATCCCCGTCTCACCATTTTCTGTGTTTCTATTAAACCTTTAAGGAACTCTACTTTCTTGTTGTATTCATTCATTGCGTCTGGACTTGGTTTGCTGTAACAAGACAAAAAAATAATTAATATTTAACATTTTGATTATTTCCAAAAATGTATCTTACATGTGACTCGACAAGCTGATGGAACCAAAATATTTTGATTTCCCAGTTTTTGAAAAGGTACGCTTTTTTAATCATAAGAAGCATGACCTGAAATGCTAGCTAGACTTATTGGTGATGCGAAAAATTAAACAACCACCAGTATCTTCATTAGAGGTTTTTTCACCATGTGAATCTTTGCTTTGAATTGAAGAAAGTTTAGTTACAGAGTGACAAAAAAGTGAAACTCGGAAGCTGATACCAGCCAACCACCAGGGATGTAGCTTAAATTTATAACTGATAGAAAATGGCATTTGATGGGCAGATAGCATGAGAAGAAAACAGCTGCCTTTTTAAAGACTGCATTTTTTTCAGCTGGAAAAATAATTTTGACAGCCGGGTATTTTTCCCAGCTCCCGGCTATTATCTACATCCCTGACCACTGGTGCCTACAGTACGTTAGAGACACAAGTCATCTGCCTTTCAGAATGTTGTATACTGTTAGACAACTTAAATTTAGCTCAGGCCAGCCAACCGCTGCCTGCTACCAAAGGGAGATGTCTACTTCAGTCCGCCATATCGGGGTACCAAAATTAAACAATGAACTAGCTATGTCCATTGTCGGTATACCAATACGTTGAATTTTTTCCTTTGATATGAAAATACTTTTTTCTCCGTTATTTAACTGGGTCAGGTACTGATAAAAAAGCTCTATTGTGATGACTAAAATATTAATACTAAATACAATCGACCCGACATTAAGACCCGTCAGAGTAAAGACTACCTGTATCAGCTGTTTTAAGCTTATTATTTAAAATCACTATTTTACATTGACGTTTGCTCGTTTAACTTTTATCTTATTACTCTGCATTTAAAACTAACCTTTCTGACTTTTTTAGGTCGGCGGCTTGCCTCTGTAACGTTAAAACATACTGCAATATGAAGTAGAAAAACGGTGAAAAATTGTTACAAACCCGACCAGACAGCTCGGGTCGACAGTTTCTTCAGTGTTTGTTCAAATCCTAGAGAGGTAACAGTAGAAAACAATTTTTTGATGAATGCTATAACTCACTTTTTCCAACCTCCAGCTTACGTTTTCTTTATTCTCCTGGATTTCTGAGGCCATCGCTTCGCAGCGTTCCAAAAGACGGCGGAAATTGATTTCGAGCCTCGAGGCCGCCATGTTGGTAAACCTCACTATGTCCTTCGTGTAAGAAAATTATGTGTTCGTTCTACGATGTCGTCACACAACGCTCCTTCCCACTAAAGAAACTCTTTTCAGCATATTTTGAGAAAAAGCAAATACAGATTTTTGGAATTTTTTGCACCGAAATCGTGGGTTATCCCCTTTGGAAAATAGCGATTTTTTACCTTATGAAAAGTTCCTATTTTTGTAGCCTAAAAAGGTTTCCTTTGTATCTAGGACATCAAGAAATTATATTTTTTGGCAAAACACAAACAAAGAAAAATTTTAGATATTTTTTACCAAATCGTGGGTTAGACCCTTAGGAAAACTGCGAACTTTGGCCTGATGAAAAGATCCCATTTTGTGGCTAAAAAGGTTTGTTTTTTGTTTAGAATATGAAAACACTCTTTTTAAGCGTATTTTACGAAAAATCAATTAAAACTTTTTGCAATTTTTTTTACCAAAATCGTGGGTTAACCCCTTTGGAGAATTGAACTGACTTAGTATATAAGTTGTGTATCCTAGATGTACAGACATCTAGGATAACTGAATGAGAATGCATGTTGGCCGGCTCTTCTGGATTTTGTAAGGTTTGGTGGTGGGCTGTTCAACAGCTAGATTGAAACCGTAGCAAAAAGGGCAGGCATCAGGCATCACAAGCATCCAGCCACTGTCAGCTATTATCTTGTGGCTGCAGTGTTTTCTTATTAAGGAGTTTGATCCTGGCGGGGAACAATCTCTTTTTTCTAATATCTACCTGTCTAAAAAATTGCTCAATTCCTCTTCTGATCAGTTAATAAGATTCTGAAGATTCGGAAACTCTTACAGCATTATGGAATTTGCCAACAACAATCGTTTAGCACGGTTTCAGCTTGATAGAAGGCGGCATTTTGACAGTACTTACGAACTATTCCCCGACCGGTTCTACCATGCATAAATTCTACGTATACTTCACAAGAAGGCGTTGATTTAGTTTCTTTTCATCGAAGTACCTTTCAGTAGCTCATTTTCTTTTAGAGTGTTTGAAAATTAACACATGATTAAATCAAAGTTATCAATAAAACTAGATTAGATTTCTTTTTCTTCTTTTTTTTCATTTAAACGAAGTGAATTTTGATCTTAATGTGAACACGTCATTCTGTAATTTAAACAAATTAGTATTCCTTTTCATATGGAATAGGAAAGAGTAATCGAAAAATATATTTTCTAAAAATGAAGCGACAGAGCAAATAAAACTGTAACACTATCCTTTGTTGTTTTACTAGCTTATCGCCTACTCTTGTCTAAAAGAGTTTTTAGGGTGTCATGTTCTTTTTCATATAACGTTTCTTGGAAACTGTCCACCTACCCCTCCCCTAAGCAGCATTAACTTAGCTTAGGGGAGGGGCAGATGCGGAAACGTATAATGACCCCTTTACCCAAACACAAAATGCCCCTGTAGAGTTATGACAAATATATCAAACAAATTTCATCAGGGAGCACTAACCACAACATTTTGTTTGGTGATTTTTGAAGGCATACCATAAGTTATTACTTGAAAATGTTGGCTAAATACAACCTTATAACAAATGTGTACCCCCGTTTTTGGAATTCTAGTGATGCAAAGACAGGTTTAAGCTTTTTAAAATGATAGCGAGCAGCGAGACATAGCCCCTCTAGTTTCAGATCTCAGGTGGAAAACTCACAAGCATAGGACCAATCACGTCCCTAATGAGTTGCAAAAACTCCGCCTCTGAGGAGATGTGAATTCTGATGTCCTTTGAATACTCCATCCAACTACGAATCCTGGAAAACTTTATCATCTGATTGTCTAATTTCTGCGAGGGGTAGTTGGGCACTTGGACAGTTTGGCCTTCTGTTCCCGAGTGGGGAGGACAGCATGCCAAACGTATCGATAGTAATCGATATTTATCGATGATTGATATTGATTTCCGATATCAATCAAAGGAAATCGAAAAAAAAAAGTTGTGACTTCGATTAATATCGATGGTTTCCAATAGAAATCGATAACGATTTTTTATCGATTCCTATCGATTGTTATCGGTTTTGTTAATCAGTAATAATCGGTAAATTATTTCGAATTTTTGACCAAAATCATGGGTGAATCCCCTTGAAAATATGAAAGCTAAAAATGCAGATTTTTCGACTATCTGAAAATTGCATTTTTATTTTTTTTCTTTTTTATTAAAAAATAATGAAAATACATATCTAGGCCTTTTTCAAAGGAAAGCAGACAGGAAAGCCCAAAATCATGGTTTAACTCCTTTGAAAAAATGGAAATTTTCCGACTATGTGAAAATCACATTTTTAAAGTCTAAAAAGCCTTCTTTTTCATATACAACATCACATTACACAAAGTTTACGACTATGTGAAAATGACATTTTTATAGTCTAAAAAGCTTTCTTTTCTATAAACAGCATCATAAAAATACGTGTTTAAGCCTTTTTCAAAGAAAAACAGACTCGAAAGAAATTTCCAATTTTTGACTAGCCTCCCACGCGGGCGTTTTTAGGGGAGTTCAATGAAAAACGAGCTCCCCTAAAAACGCCTGCGTGGGAGGCTAATTTTTGACCACACTTTGAAAAAATGCAAATTTTTCGATTATGTGAAAATGACATTTTTTGTAGTCTAATACATGTATCCGAGTCATGTAGAATTGTAAAGCAGAATCAAAGTTAAGATTTGATAATTACAAAGGAGGAACGAAAGTCTAAGCCTATTTTGGCTAGTGCATGCACACGAACCAATGATATCGTTCGTAAAAAGAGCTAATTACTTAGTAACATCCATCTGGACATGATGCAGTTTGCGGTGATGTAATTATTATTTCTCCGCTGCCTTTCAAATCATATTAAGTCTCGCTTGCGTAAGCAGCGAGACTCATAAATTGTCTCCCGGTCGTGTAAATATAGGAGCTTCAGGACCTATAACGAAATTTAGTAAAATCCAACTGGTGGTCTATTATCAATGCTGCGTTCTGATTGGTTGAGCTATTACTAGGCTATATGTTATAGCCCCCTAGTAGGGAAAAGCGCGGACTTTTTGGCGGCAAAAAAGGATTAAAGTCTAGTTTTAACTAGCTAAAATTTTTTTATTCTCGATATTTTTGACCAACTAGTTGGATTTTGCTAAAACAATTATTCCACTCGTCCTCATGGCCTTAAGCTCGATTACCAGCCGCTGTTCGGGAAAATGAGCCCGCACTCATCCCCCGGGGAGGATCAAAGACCGGACCCGGGAGACGGCGGAAATCGAGCCTATCATGGCCTCAATGAAATATATTCGCCAAACTTTGCGTTACTTCCTGCTATCTCCAAATTTGGCGCGCGCACAAATAGAGGTGGCTAGTCCCAGCCCCCCGGTGGGTTATTAGCCTCACGGAACGATTTTTTGAAAACTGAGAAATGTGGCGAGGAGTTTGTTGCGGGTTTTGCAAAGAATGAAAGCTTGTATCGACGAATTGTGACCAAATACAAGTGAAGCAAATTATTTTGAAGGATTCTGGAGGATGAAAAGCAAAAATCGAGGTAAGAAAACAGTATAGAGAATCTTTACGTACAATTCGCCTTCTTCGCCGAGCCGGCCATGTCTTCCACATACACTCTCTGATACTCTTCAAAGGCGAGGAATTTCTTCCCGCTTAGCTTTTTGCCTTCAAAGCCTTGTTTATTTTGATGAATTCTATCAGTAAATTCATGTTTGCTAGTTTTTAACCCGATATTTCGTTAAAAAACTAAAAAATGAAGCGTCTTTTGAAGGTAAACAGCAAACCACGAGGTGTTGATTTTTATTATGCTAATTAGCTTTAACCTCATTAGCATAATGTAACAGCGTCAGAAAATAAGTTTGTAGAAAATTCTTGAGACTGTTCACAGTCCTCTATTTTTCTGTAAGATCGTTGAAATCGCGCGCTTTGCGTTATGGGCTGCTATCTTGCATGAGTGTCAAAACTACTTAAGGGGGCGGGACGGGAGCGGGGGCGGTTTGGGAGGAAGCAAGAAAAATAGAGGGTCTGTAATAACATCACTGCAGCTCGCATTCAGGAGGCGTGACAGGAATTTTACACCTTTTACCATTCATTAATTAAGAAACTCCGCTGGTGATGAAAAACATGCCAGACACTTTTAGCATCTATTACACGTGTTTACAAATATCTCCTTTTAAAGCAGTGATTTTATAAAGTTTCTGGGCCAAGAATCCTTCATGTATTGACACAAGATGTGCCTTATGGTAGTACTATTATGAAGCGTACGTTTTATAGAAACAACAACTTGTCAACGACTTGTCAGTGTCGGCAACTTAAACTAAACTGTTGTCAATGCAAATTAACATCTATTGTCTAATGACAAATCAAATGCCTGCGTTGCTGGTACAACACATTCTGTGAATGCGAGCTGCGAACCACAAGCTGCTCTTATTACAGTCCCTCTATTTTTCTCGCCCCCCTCCCCCTACAGCTATAATCCCCAACGCCTGCCCCCTCGGTACATTTGAAAATCGAGATGGCCACCATTAACAGCAAGATGCACTATATCTCGATGATTGCACGAATATATAGGGGACTGTGAACTGTCTAAAAATTCCTAGTCACTCTATATTTTTGAACAATTTTCGGGTCTGTTTTGCATAGATATTATATATCACACAAAATAGACATCTATCCTGGCAAAAGAGATTCTCTGTTAAATTTTTAAAATAATTATGCAGAAATATGCCTTGTTTATTTTTTTTTGTGGAATATGATGGGTTTCCTGAGGCATTTTTAAAAATTCCTATATAAGCTGAGTCTTAAGAATTGTTCTACTAGTTAAGAATGCGAGTGGGAAAATACTATATTTGTGTATTTTGATTTCTTAGTTTTGAAATGTCACTGGAAAACTTTTTGGGTTTTTGGTTCCATTGTAATAATTAAGATGATAGTAATGACATGGCACTGGAAACGGTTTTTACCGTGAGATCCTAGGGCTTGATACTAAGTAAATGTTATAGTCTGATAATAATGAAACACATTTATTTTTCCAGAAAAATGTCTGTGTGTGGCAAATTGAACATGAAGCACACATTGTAATCCTCAGAGGCCACCAGCATGTAAACCTGAACTAAAAGCTTACCTTAATCAGCAGAACTGGTAGGTAGCATTGCAAGATACCAGGGTCCGAAATTAACTTTTTTAATACAGGTGCCAACTGGCGATCAAGTTTAAATTTTTGGTCGCCAGAGGGAAAATAATGGTTGCCAAAAATTTCCCCTCTCCTTTTTTCAAACAAAAGTTTAAACACAAATAAAAAAGTGCATGGTATGTATGGACGTTTTTATGCTCAAAAATTGCACTTCTTCCACTCCCGATACCAGAAAGCAACCGTACGTGTACGAGTGAAGTCTTCTTCTTTTTTTTTTTTTTCCACAAATTACTTTTTAGAGATATAAAGCTGTCTGACCTAGGACGTAGGAACAGAAAGCTATCTGCCCATGACTTTGAAACATTCAACTTGTATTGATAGTAGCTGTTGTGGAGATATTTTTATTGGAAGATTTGTTTCACTTTTAATTAAAAAAATATCAGCAGGACAAAAAGTACATGTAAGACACCTGTAGGCAAATATCTTCGTGGTTTCAAATGTTTATCATTTTCTTGGAACCTGAAAGTCCACAAGATAAGTTGCCAGCTGGTGACCAGCTATGAAATTCTGGTCGCGAATACTGAATTTTTAGTCACTTTGGCAACCGGGAAGGTGTAATTTCGGACCCTGGATACTGCTACAAGATAATGTTATCTTGAAAACAAATTTGCCGTTGATGCCTTGATACCAACCAGAATGCATGATGCAAATGTAAAACCATTCACTGTGTGATAAACAGTGAATTAGACCAATTTTTGTATTTATGTATATGTTGTAGTTAATTTTTTATCTCAGGTAATTTTTGTTTTCCTTTTGGTTTTGGGTATGACAATGTTTGCTAACAAAGTTGAAACAAGAAGGAAAGAAGCAAGAAGCATATCTATTATTGTGTAGTTCCAGAAAATATCCATACCCCCCATGAAGGGCATGTTTACTTTAGACCCCCCCCCACCACCCCCTGGAATTTCCATTATACACTGTATGGGGTGCTTGTCATAACCCCCCAGCCCCTGGAATTTCTGTAAAATTTCAACTTGGTTGGGTACCCTCTGGAAAGTATATTTGTGAAAAAATATTGTTGCACTGTATTATTGTCCGCAAAAGATAAATTTTCTGAGATAATGTGTCTAATAATCTCAAGGACTTTCTTAGCTAATAATTAACCATATATAGAGGCGATACCTTACACTACTGACTACATGAATAGTGCCATTTTCAAAAGAACCAGTTTTATTCAAACTAAACACCAGGTGAACTTTCATTATTTCATTTCAGTTAGAACATGGTACAAAAAGGCTTCAAAGTGAACACAACCAAATTACGGTGCATCAAAATAATGTGTAATAAAGTAACAGCTAGATAACCAGAAGTTTATTCATGAGCCGATGACAATTGTATTAAAGAATGCTAGGTAATAGGATCAATGTAGGTTTCTGGGAGCCCACCTACCCCCCCCCCCTCCCCAAGCCATCATTATCACTTACTTCTTACTCAAGCCAAAATGTTGCCTCATGAGAGGGGTAGGTGGGCAGTTTCCCAGAAACCCACTTTGATCCAAACACTTTCGAAAATAGCATTTAGTCGACCATAGGTAAAAGTTGATCAATGCAAACGAATTATAATACTTGTTTTGAAACACTGGTAACAGTAAATAACTGACAGCTTTCTCAAAAGAGCTGTTATTTATTAATAACTCACCAATCTCATGATCACTCAGACTACCTGGAAAAAGACCTCTGTAACAACCCCCCCACCTCCCTCTGAAATTGCCTCTTTTTGGACCCCCCCCATCCCCTCGGAATTTCTGTTGCCATTCGAGGGGGGGTATGGATAGTTTCTGGAAATACACATTACACTTATATTATGAAAGGGAAGAAAAAGAGTTAACATTCTGCAGGCAAAGCAACCTTCTTAGAAGACAGAAATTATACAAAATTCAAATGCAAATCTCAGGGTGTCTCCCCTCAGGGTGCTCATTGGCTACTGATTCAGTACATTGAAGTTCATTCATTGTTTAAAACATTATTTGTCCAGAATAACATTCATGTTATACATCTCTGTCTTTTTGTAGGAATAAAATGCTGGCAAAAGGGAAATGATACATGTCCAGTTGAAAGTTGTATAAAAATCAGATTTCAACATGCCCATAGGAGAAAGCTTAGGAGGAATAGAAAGAACAGTACTATCTGGTATGTTCAAACCATAACCCCAGTGAGCATTAGCCCAAGTAAAAGGAATTTGGGGACCACATGAGGCAAAGAGAACAGTTTTTGACCTCGGCCTCGCACCCACGCGCGATCCCCAAGTTGGATCTGCTGTTGCTCTACTGATTACGCTGTGAACCCTGCGTGGAGTGAGTCGTGGGTGATTTGTGTGGTGGTTCGCGTAGAGGGTAGAATGTGTAACTGTACATATCTAATAATCTATTATCTGCCATGTACATTGTTAGCACTGTGTATCAAATGATCGACAGACAATTATCTCTGTCCAGAGTGAAAATTCATCAAGTTCTACCAAACTCCATTAAACCCCAATCAGTGTTACCACTACTTTGTATATGTACCCTATTTTAATAAAAAGACTACTACAACGTGTATTTCAACTTTTTGTTATCGTTTCAGGGTTTCTGTGGCTGCCTTACTGTGGAAATAATATGAAAGCTGCTCACACTCGGCATTTCAACAGGTGAGTGCTTTGAGTTTATGGGAATCCTAGTTTCTTTGTGAACTGATTTTTTCCAAATTGGAAACTCGTGCTAACTTCTTAGTTTCTTCATATCTCTACAGGTGATGACAGCAGGCTTTGGGATTGCCAAGTAAACTTTATTGATCATGATTCATGTTTTCCCACTTTCTTTTTTCAAGAGAAGACGGCCCACATTACTCCGATCTAAAATTATCAACGTGGACAATGAGAATCCTGGTTTGTTTGGGAACTGATTTTTTGTGGAAATTCGACGGAGTGTATAGGCGTTGAAATGCATTTTGCGTAAACCGCTGACACTCGAACCGATATTACACATTAAATCAGGGAACAGAGAAACGTTGGGATAGCAAACTAAAATTATCAACACGGACAATGGGAATCCTGGTTTCTTTGGGAACTCATTTTTTGTGGAAATTCGATTGGGTGTATAGGTGTTAAAACGCATTTTGCGTAAACCGCTGTCACTCAAACCGATATTACACAATAAATCAGGGAACAGAAAAACGAGGGATACCAAACTAAAATTATCAACGCGCACAATGGGAATCCTGGTTTCTTTGGGAACTGATTTTTTGTGGAAATTCGATTGGGTGTATAGGTGTTGAAACGCATTTTGCGTAAACCTCTGACACTCAAACCGATATTACACAATAAATCAGGGAACATAAAAAACGTAGGGATACCAAACTAAAATTATCAACACGGACAATGGGAATCCTGGTTTCTTTGGGAACTGATTTTTTGTGGAAATTCGATTGGGTGTATAGGTGTTGAAACGCATTTTGCGTAAACCGCTGACACTCAAACCGATATTACGCAATAAATCAGGGAACATAAAAAACGTAGGGATACCAAACTAAAATTATCAACACGGACAATGGGATTCCTGGTTTCTTTGGGAACTGACTTTTTGTTGCCTGCGTGCAGACGTCTCCTATTTCCTTTGTTAAGCAAGGAAATAGGAGACGTCTGCACGCAGGCAAACTTTTTGTGGAAATTCGATTGGGTGTATAGGTGTTGAAACGCATTTTGCGTAAACCGCTGACACTCAAACCGATATTACACAATAAATCAGGGAACAGAGAAACGTAGGGATACCACTCAATTCATTGGATACTTTTCAAATTGGAAACTCATACTGGAGTTGAAACTAAAATAACCATAAGATACCCCTCTCACTGAGGTTTTTTCCAAAGCGAAAACTTATTCTAACTTTTTATTTGCTTTTTATCTCTACAGGTAATGGTTTAGTGAATTTTCTTCCTAGATTTCTAACGTTTTTCCTTGATTGTCTCTAGTGTTGTTGTTTTAGATTGGCCATAACACTGGGCTTTGTAGGCTTTGAATTTTATTCAGTCTTTCCAGGTCAAAGTGAATATGTGCATAATTCGAGCTTAGAATTATTAGATGGAGAGTTGGAGTCCTGAATCCTGACTTACACATGGCTGCTTTTGGTTGACCTGTTGTATCTTCAAGTTTTATAGTTTGGGTGGTACGAGTATATCACGTCATGAATTGTTTTTAATATATTACACATGTAGACCGGTCTTTTATAATAAATACTATCACGATTTCACTTAGCAACGACTGACTTTCTGTAAGAAACCATATCCCATTAAGACATTTTTTTTGAGTTGAGACTAAACACAGTGATGTTCTTTCGTGATCGTTTTTAACTTCCAACAGATTGTTATCTATTATTTTATCTGAATAACCTCTCATATTGAGTCTTGTCATCCTCTTAAATGTCTGAGTGCACTCTTCTTTTTTCTAAGAAAGTTGTTTTTCTGGCCCATTATGAATATTCTTAGTGTTCTCCAAATTTTAGGCTCAAAATATTCTTGTATTACTCTTAAATTGAAGTTTAATGCCATTTCCGTTTTAGCATATATTGGGGTATCAATGTACTGTTCATCGAACTGTTATTAGCATTAAACATTTGGCTTTTGTAGTTAGTGCATTTTTTAAGTTTGCTTGTTAGTTTTTAGAGAAAGGATTAATTATATTAGATAAGTTTAAAACATATAATTTTATTTTATTAACAGATTTTCAACACACAAAATTAATTATATCTTGTTGAAAATCTCAGACTTGGGCTTCTTTTTATAATATTCTTAAAATTTGCAGATTTCAGCCTCAATATGTTTATATGTTTATAAAATCTATTCTGGGAAAAAAAGAAAGAGTATAGTCTTAAGGCCTCACCCTTAATAAGTTACTTTTCAACGACTAATGGGGAATTTGTAAAGAAATGTTTGTATTGGAAAATCTCCTTCGGTTTAGTGATTTTTAGATGTGTCCGCACATAAAGGATTGATTCTATTTTAATCCTTTCTCCTTTGTTTTTCTGTCCTTGTTTTCGAACAGGTACGAGTGTTGGCATTTTGAATTTATTGCTTGCCCTGCTCATGAAGTCTACCTGTTATAATGCGGCACTTTTAGACATGAATGCATGAACAGGTATGATTTTGTTACCTTCTACTTGCTTTTATCCTCAAAGAAAATCAACTTATTTGAATTTATATTGAAATGTGTAATTTTAGGGGGAAAAAATCGTTTAAACATTCCTGTTTGCTAGGGCTGTAATCGTGTTCTCGTTTTAATGATGAGCCCTGAGTTTATGTTGTAAACTTGTTTATAAGTGAAAGTCTTTTTATGATAAAATGACTTGGTGGATATTTTATATACATCAGCAAACGTTTATACACAGTAAGCCAAGCTTAGGGTTACAATCCTGTTTTTGGTTTAAGCAGAGATAATTAATCAAACTGATTATTTTTCCTTTCAGTTTATTTTCAAACACGTTCACAGTGGAAACAGGTCGAGAGCCCCAAGCCCCCAGACCCCAGTAAGGAACATTTTGAATTTATGCTCATCAGTTGCTGCTGTCGCTCTGAGAAAGTATGCTTACACTTGTTTTCCTGGCCTTGTTTACAATGAATGTCAAGTTACTTTGCCTTTCTTACAAATTCACCCTTCTATGAGTGTACCAAATAACAGTTACTGCAAGAGGCTACTACTCTGAAGGTGGTGAAATGTATGAAATACCATTAGATTTGGAACAAAAACCTGCCATGATAGAGCATTTTCTCTCTTAAAGAAAACAATAATTATTATACCCTGCACTGTACATTTTGGAATAATTATGCTATATCAGCCAAGACCCATAAGACTGTCATTCTTACCTTAGAATTCTCCTTTTTTCAAATAAGCTCACTGTATGGTAAAGATGCTTATATTATTGACATTACAGCTAATCAAATGATTTGTATTGGTTAGTGTTGCCCTCTTAGATCTGAGACAGAGTTATAACAGCTAATTTATAATACTTCCAGCTATCTACCAAAGCAAAAGAACAAGAGTAAGAAAGTGGAAGAGGAAGATTAAGAATACTGGACAAGAACATCATGGATAAAACATCGGCAACACTGAAGCGAAGTACATTTACGAGGCTTTAGCCAAGAAAAAGAACGGGAAAAGCTTACTCATGAAAATGTCCATCCCAAGAAAGAGGCTTTTGTTCGTCACTGTTGAAGGAGAAAGACCATGGAGAGGGCAGGTCATTGGTGGGGAGTACTTAATAAATTTTGTCCTATCTAGAAAATCACCAAACACTATTTCTTCTCGCATTTTCAGCACTCAGCACAAAAAAGTATGAGAGAAGAATTAACATTTCACCAAATTAATATTTTTTAAAACTAGAAATAATCCTTAATGACTTTGAAGAGAGAGAAGAAACCTTTTTTGGAATTTTTTACCAAAAGCATGAGTTAACCCCTTTAAAAAATGCGATTTTAAGGACTTTGAAACATTCCGTTTTTATACTCAAAAGAGGTTTCATTTTTCTCTACAAAGTTACAAAGTACTATTTCTAGTTTTTTTTTCTCTCTAGAACATTATTAAACCTTACTTCCAATCTTATTTTGAGCGAAAACAAATAATGAAAAAAATTGCACTTTTTTAACCAAAAGCATGGGTGAACCCTTTTGAAAAAAATTGATTTTTTTAAAATTTGATTTGATTTTGTACTCAAAAGTTTTTTCTTTCTCTACAAAGTTATTAAGCATTATTTCTAGCCTTATTTCGACCAAATCTTAATAAAGAAACATTTTCGTATTTTTTGACCAAAAGCATGGGTTAACCTCTTTGGACAAACGTGATTTTAAGGACTTTGAAACATTCAGTTTTTGTAGTCAAAAAAGGTTTCTTTTTTCTCTACAAAGTCAGTAAGTTTTATTTGTAGTCTTGTTTTGACCGAAAACTAATAAAGAAAAAAGCGTCATTTTTGACCAAAAGCATGAATTAACCCCTTTGGAAAAAATGATTTTGGGGGCTTTGAAAAATTTTGTCTTAATAGTAAAAAAAAACATTGTTTTCTATCTCAAACTTTATTTAGCATTATTTCTAGTCTTATTTTGACCGAAAAGAAATAAAGAAAAAAATTGCATTTTTTGACCAGAAGCCCCTCTGGAAAAATACAATTTTTGGGACTTTGAAAAATTTTGTCTTTATAGTCAAAAAAAAGTTTGTTTTCTGTCTAGAACATTATTAAACCTTATTTCGACTCTTATTTTGAGCGAAAACAAAACATGAAAAAAAAACCCGCATTTTTTGACCAAACGCATCGCCTAACCCCGTTGGAAAAATGCGATTTTTGGTTAATTGTCCTCAAAAGTTCTTTCTTTCTCTACAAAGTTATTAAGCATTATTTCTAGCCTTATTTCGACCAAATCTTAGTAAAGAAACATTTTCGTATTTTTTGACCAAAAGCATGGATTAACCTCTTTGGACAAACGTGATTTTAAGGACTTTGAAACATTCAGTTTTTATAGTCAAAAAAGGTTTCTTTTTTCTCTACAAAGTCAGTAAGTTTTATTTGTAGTCTTGTTTTGCCCAAAAACAAATAAAGAAAAAAGCGTCATTTTTGACCAAAAGCATGGGTTAACCCCTTGGGAAAAATGCGATTTTTGAGAGTATAAAAAATTTTGTATTTATAGTCAAAAAAAGTTTTTTTCGATCTAGAACATTATTAAACCTTAATTCTAGTCTTATTTTGAGCAAGAAGAAATAATGAAAAAAATTGCAGTTTTTGACCAAAAGCATGGGTTAACCCCTTTGGAAAATGCGATTTTTGAGACGTTGAAATATTTTGTTTTTCTAGTGAAAAAAAAGTTTGTTTTCTATCTAGGACATCATTCAACCTTATTTCTAGTCCTTTTCTGACTGAAAAAAAAATAAAGACAAAAATTCCATGTTTTGACCAAAAGCATGAGTTAACCCCCTCTGGAAAATGCCATTTTTGAGACATTAAAAAATTTTTTTTAATAGTCAAAAAAAGTTTGTTTCTATCTAAAACGTCATTCAACCTCATTTCTAGTCCTTTTTTGACCGCAAACAAATAACGAAAAAAAATCCATTTGTTGACCAAAAGCATGGGTTAAACCCTTTGGAAAAATGCAATTTTTGAGACTTTCAAAATCTTCGTTTTTATAGTCAAAAAAGGTTTCTTTTCTATCTCAAACTTTATGTAGCATTATTTCTAGTCTTATTTTGACCGAAAACAAATAAAGAAAAAAATTGCATTTTTTGTGCAAAAGCATGGGTTAACCCCTTTGGTAAAATGTGATTTTTGAGAGTATGAAAAATTTTGTTTTTATAGTCCAAAAAAGCTTTCTTCTTCTATCCAGAACATTATTAACCCTTACTTCAAGTGTTATTTTTAGCGAAAAAATAATGAAAAAAATTCCATTTTTTGACCAAAAGCATGGGTTAACCCCTTTGGAAAAATTCGATTTTAACGACTTTGAAACAATCAGTTTTTATAGTCAAAAAAGGTTTCGTTTTTATCTACAAATTCAGTAAGTACTATTTCTAGCCTTGTTTTGACCGAAAACAAATTAAAAGAAAGTGGTACTTTTTTTAACAAAAGCATGGGTGCGAGTTTTGAGACTATGAAAAATTTTGTCTTTATAGTTTTTTTTCCATCTAAAACATTATTAACCCTTAACTCTAGTCTTATTTTTAGCGAAAACAAATAGTGAAAAAAATTGCATTTTTTGACCAAAAGCATGGGTTAATCCCTTTGGAAAAATGCCATTTTTGAGACGTTGTAAAAATTTTGTTTTTATAGTTTAAAAAGGTTTCTTTTCTATTCATAGTATTATTAAACCTTATTTCTAGTCCTATTTTGAGCGAAAACAAGTGATGAAAATCATTGCATTTTTTGACCAAAAGCATGGGTTAACCCCTTTGGAAAAATGCGATTTTAAAAACTTTGAAACAATCCGTTTTTATAGTCAAAAAAGGTTTCTTTTTTATCTACAAATTCAGTAAATACTATTTCTAGTCTTGTTTTGGCCGAAAAGAAATTTTCAAAAAGTGGCGCTTTTCTTAACAAAAGCATGGGTTAACCCCCTCGGAAAAATGCGAGTTTTGAGACTATGAAAAATTTTGTCTTTATAGTCCAAAAAAAGTTTTTTTTCTATCTAAAACATTATTAACCCTTACTTCTAGTCTTATTTTAAGCGAAAAAAAAAATAATTAAAAAAAATTGCATTTTTTGACTAAAAGCATGGGTTAACCCCTTTGGAAGGATGCCATTTTTGAGACTTTGAAAAATTTGTGTTTTTATAGTCAAAAAAAGTTTCCTTTCTATTCAGAACATTGTTAAATCTTATTTCATGTTCTTTTATGACCGAAAAGAAATAAAGAAAAAAATTGCATGTTTTGACCTAAAGCATGGGTTAATCCCTTTGGAAAAATGCTTTTTTGAGACTTTGAATAATTTTGTTTTTATAGACGAAAAAGTTTGTTTTTTTTCTAGAACATCATTAAACTTTATTTCTACTCCTTTTTTGACCGAAAAAAAATTAAAGAAAAAAATATCATTGTTTACCCAAAAGTATGGGTTAACCCCTTTGCAAAAATGACATTTTTGAGATGCTAAAAAATTTTTGTTTTTATAGTCAAAAAAGGTTTCTTTTCTATCTAAAACATCATTAAACCTTATTTCTACTCCTTTTTTGACCGAAAACAAATAACAAAAAAAAATATCATTTTTGGACCAAAATGGGTTGACCTCTTTGGAAAAATGCGATTTTTGAGACTAAAAAAATTTTTGTTTTTATTGACAAAAAAGGTGTCTTTTGTATCTCAAACTTTATGTAGCATTATTTCTAGTCTCATTTCGACCAGAAACAAATAAAGAAAAAAATATATTTTTTGACCAAAAGCATGACTCTTTGGAAAATTCCATTTTTGAGACGCTGAAAAATTTCCCATTTTTTGTCAAAAAAGAGTTTATTTTCTATTTAAAACATCATTTAACCTTGTTTCTAGTCCTTTTTTGACCGAAAAGAAATAAAGAAAAAAAATTGCATTTTTTGACCAAAAGGTTAACCCCTTTGGAGAAATGTTATTTTTGAGAATTTTAAAAACTTTGTTTTCATAGGCAAGAAAAGTTTCTTTTTTTCTCAAACTTTATGTGGCATTATTTCTACTCTTATTTTGACCGAAAACTAAATAAAGAAAACAATTGCATTTTTTGTTCAAAAGCATGGGTTAACCCCTTTGGAAAAATCTAAAATCTATCTAAAACATCATTAAACCTAATTTCTACTCCTTTTTTGACTGAAAACAAATAAAAAAAAATTGCATTTTTGGACCAAAAGCAGGGGTTAACCTCTTTGGAAAAATGCGATTTTTGAGACGTTGAAAAATTTTGCTTTTATAGATGGTTTTCACAGTGACGTCATCAAATTGTAAAGTCAAAATAGCGAGGTTTTACGAATTCTTATTTACACTAGGTTGAAGATAAACAAAAAGTTAATCTTTGTACAAGTTTTCAGTCCCATAGTATGTTTCATTTCGAAAATACAGCAATTTGAACTTCCGAGTTTTCAGAGTGCGTGACACCAAAATAGGAATGTTGTCTCGTTGAAAAAAGTCTCTCCTCTTGATTTTCAGCAGTATAACCATTGCAAGTATTAGAAGATATGTTTATGCGTACGTATGCTAGTTCTCGAGTGAAAAGAAGGAGCTTTTATAGAACAAGTGAACTCCTGATGTTTTTGTTGATTTTCGGCGGCCATGTTGGTGCACCAAAACTGTGCACCAATATGGCGTCTCCATACAAAGCTCTACAAAGATGCGTGAAACGTTTCGGCAAATAACTCAGAAACTGTGGGCCAAAAAGACCTGAGACTTGGACAAATTGTTTAAAAATTAGTCTTTTATAACATATCGTTTTCTTGGCTTCTTCCACTGGACGGTTTTCAATTTATTTTTTTGTTGCGTGACAGTGAAAACGATCTATTGACAAAAAAGGTGTCTTTTGTATCTCAAACTTTATGTAGCGTTATTTCTAGTCTCATTTCCAGCAGAAACAAATAAAGAAAAAAATGTATTTTTTGACCAAAAGCATGGGTTAATCCCTTTGGAAAAATGCCGTTTTTGAGACGTTGAAAAATTTTCTATTTTTTGTCAAAAAAGGTTTCTTTTCTATTCATAATATTATTAAACCTTATTTCTAGTCCTATTTTGAGCTAAAAAAAATAATGAAAATTATTGCATTTTTTGAACAAAAGCATGGGTTAACCCCTTTGGAAAAATGCTATTTTTGAGACGTTGTAAAAATTTTGTTCTTATAGTCAAAAAAGGTTTCTTTTCTATTCATAATATTATTAAACCTTATTTGTAGTCCTATTTTGAGCTAAAACAAATGATGAAAATCATTGCATTTTTTGACCAAAAGCATGGGTTAACCCCTTTGGAAAAATGCAATTTTTAGGAATTTGAAAAAGTTTTCTTTATAGTCAAAACAAGTTTCTTTTTTCTCTACAAAGTTATTAAGCATTAATTCTAGTTTTATTTTGACCAAATCTAAATATAGAAAAAAATTGCCATTTTTTGACCAAAAGCATAGGTTGACCCTTTTGGAAAAATTCAATTTTTGAGACGTTTAAAAATGTTGTTTTTATATTGAAAAAGGGTTTTTTCTCTCTAGATCATCGTTAAACCTTATTTCTAGTCTTTTTTGACCGAAAACAAATAAAGAAAAAAATTGCATTTTTTGACTAAAAGCATGGGTTAACCCCTCTGGAAAAATAGGATTTTTGAAACTTTTAAAAAGTTGTTTTTAAAATTGTCCTCAAAAGTTTTTTCTTTCTCTACAAAGTTATTAAGCATTATTGCTAGTCTTATTTTGACCAAATGTAAATCAAGAAGCATTTGGTATTTTTGACCTAAAGCATGGGTTAACCCCCTTGGAAAAACGTGATTTTTAAGGACTTTGAAACATTCAGTCTTTATAGTCGGAAGAGGTTTCCGTTCTATCTACAAACGCAGTAAGTACTATTTCTAGTTTTGTTTTGACCGACAACAGATTTATAAAAGTGGCATTTTTTTTAACCAAAAGCAAGGGTTAACCCCTTTGGAAAAATGTGATTTTTGAGACTCTGGTTAATTTTTTTTTATAGTCAGAAAATGTTTGTTTTCTATCCAGAACATTATTAACCCTAACTTCTAGTTTTATTTTTAGCGAAAAAAAAAAGACAAAAATTACATTTTTTGACCAAAAGCAAGGGTTAACCCCTTTGGAAAAATGCGATTTTCGGGACTTTGAAACATTCAGTTTTAATAATCACAATAGGTTTCTTTTTCATCTACAAAGTCAGTAAGTACTATTTCTAGTCTTGTTTTGACCGAACACAAATAAAGAAAAAATTGCCATTTTTGACCAAAAGCATGGGTTACACCCTTTGGAAAAGTGCAGTTTTTGAGACTATGAAAAAGTTTGTTTTTATAGTCAAAAAAAAATTTGTTTTTTTTCAATCTAAAACATCTTTAAACCTGATTTGTATATTTTTTTTGACCGAAAACAAATAAAAATAAAAATTGCATTTTTCGACCAAAAGCATGGGTTAATCCCCTTGGAAAAATGCGATTTTTGAGACTATGATTAATTTTGTTTTTGTAGTCAAAAAAATGTTTTGCTTTCTATTCATAATGTTATTAAACCTTATTTTTAGTCTTATTTTAAGCGAAAACAAAAAATGAAAATCATTGCATTTTTTGACCAAAAGAATGGGTTTGGAAAAATGTGATTTTTGAGACTATGATTAATTTTGTTTTTGTAGTCAAAAAAATTTTTTTTCTCTCCAGAACATTATTAAACCTTACTTCTGGTCTTATTTTTAGCGAAAACAAGTGATTAAAAAAATCGCATGTTTTGACCAAAAGCATGGGTTAACCCATTGGGAAAAATGCAATTTTTGGGACTGTGAAAAGTTTTGTTTTTATAGTCCAAAAAAATGTTTTTTTTCTCTTTAGAACATTATTAACCCTTTCTTCTACTCTTATTTTTAGCGAAAATGAATAATGAAAAAAAAATTGCATGTTTTGACCAAAAGCATGGGTTAACCCCTTTGGACAAATGCCATTTTTGAGACGTTGAAAAATTTTTGTTTTTATAGTCAAAGAAGGTTTCTTTTCTATTCATAATATTATTAAACCTTATTTCTAGTCCTATTTTGAGCGAAAACAAATAATGAAAATCATTGCATTTTTTGACCAAAAGCATGGGTTAACCCCTTTGAAAAAATGCCATTTTTGAGACGTTGAAAAATTTTTGTTTTTATAGTCAAAAAAGGTTTCTTTTCTATCTCAAACTTTATTTAGCATTATTTCTAGTCTTATTTTGACCGAAAACAAATAAAGAAATAAGTGGTATTTTTGACTAAATACGATTTTTGGAAAAATACGATTTTTGGGACTGTGAAAAAGTTTTTCTTTATAGTAACAAAATGTTTGTTTACTATCTAGATCATTATTAAACCTTATTTTAATTCTTATTTTGATTGAAAACAAATAAAGAAAAAAATTGCATTGTTTGACCAAAAGCATTGGGCTAACCTCTTTGAAAAAATGCGATTGTTGGAAGTTTTTTTTTAATAGTCAAAAAAAGTTTGTTTTTTCTCTGCAAAGTTAGTAAGCATTATTTCTAGTCTTATTTCGACGAAATGTAAATAAAGAAACATTTGGCATTTTTGACCTAAAGCATGGGTTAACCCCTTTGGAAAAATGCGATTTTAAGGACTTTTAAACATTCAGTTTTTTAAAAATGCCTTTTTTTTCTCTACAGACTCGTTAAGTATTTTTTATAGACATGTTTTCACTTAAAAGAAATAATTAAAATTTGGTGACTGAACGACTTAATTTAATTAATATTAATTAATAATTAGTAATTTAGAAATAGTTATAGGTAATATTTTTTATTGATAGACAACAGAAACAAGTTTACTTTATTCAATAAACTTCTGTTTTCTTTAGGAAGTGAGCTCTTTACTTTGTAATCCAACTCTGTTATTTCTAAACACTTGATTTGATCTAAACAGCTGTTTACCACCTAAAATAGCCCATTGACGTCTCTTAGCGTCCTAAACACCTGGATTGATATAAAAAGCTGTTCACCATCTAAAATAACCGATTTTGAAGTCTCTGAACCTCCTAAACAACTGATTTGAGAAAAACAGCTGTTTACCATCTAAAATAGCCGATTTTGAGGTCTCTGAACCTCCCAAATAGCTGACTTGAGAAAACAGCTGTTTACCATCTAAAATAGCCAATTTTGAGGTCTCTGAACCCCCTAAACAGCTGTTTATCTTCTAAAATAGCCAGTTTTGAGGTCTCTGAACCCCCTAAACAGCTGTTTATCTTCTAAAATAGCCGAACTTGAGGTCTCTGAACCTCCTAAACAGCTGTTTATCTTCTAAAATAACCGATTTTGCGGTCTCTGAACCTTCTAAACACCTGATTTTATAAAAACAGCTGTTTAACATCTAAAATAACCGATTTTGAGGTCTCTGAACTTAAACTAAACACCTGATTTGATGTAAACAGCTGTTTATCATCTAAAATAGCCGAATTTGCGATCTCTGAACCTCCTTATAAATCACTTGAGATGATACTAAAATCATGGGTTAACCCCTTTGCAAATGTTAAATGTCGCGACTTTGTCAAAACGATATGTTTATAGCATGGAAGGGCTTGTTATATATGTGTTACTACAAAACATCATTCTAGATACAAAACAAGCCTTTTCTGGCTATAAACAAGGCACCACATTGGGTTTTACAAAAGGGGTTAACCCGCGAGTTTGGTCAAAAAAATTGAAAATTTTGTTTTCTGTTTTGTTGGTCAAAATAGATCTTCTATATATAATGTTTGGTAATATTTTAAGGTATTCAGAAATTCTAGGCTTACATCCCGCTGTGCAAACAATGGAAATGTTTATCACGGATAAAAAAAATCAATCAACCAAAGCGTGTTAAATTTGAAGTTTATTACTATAGAAATCAGAGAGACGTACATGTACTATAAGATTATTTTAATGACATAATAGCGTTATTGCTTGCCACTTAAGTTTCTTGTAGTCTACTTAATTTTAATTAAATGCACTAAATGAAATGAAGTTGTGGAATACATGTAACAGCTGGCTAGTTGTACCCTGTTTTTATGGTCTCCTATATAAGGCAAGACCGAGTATTCTAAACTAGTTACAGAATTGTAGGATATCTTGAGTCAAAAAAACCCATTATTTTAATACGTATCTGTCCCATAAGATATCATGGTTTCCAAGTATGCTAAATTAGTTAGTCTATTTCTATGAATAAATGTACTTAAAACCATCATGGATCTCCAAATCTGCAAGAGTTCATTGTTCGTACTACAACTTTGTGGGAAAAAAAGAGAAGCATTTTTTGACGAAAAAAGGCGCAAAAATCGCATTTTCCCAAAGGGTTAACCCATGCTTTTGGTCCAAAAAATGTCAAGTTTTTCTTTATTTGATTTCGGTCTAAACAAGACTAGTAATAGTTTTACTTAATGACTTTTTAGAGAAGAAAGAAACCTTTCTGAGCATAAGAAAAAACAATTTTTCAAAGTCTAAAAAATCGCATTTTTTTTTTCAAAGGGGTTAACCCCCTGCTTTTGGCCAAAAAATGCCAATTTTTTCTTTATTTAAATTTGATCAATCTAAACCTAGAAATAATGCTTTCAGACTTGGCAGATAAAAAAAAACATTTTTTGGCCCTAAAAAACAGAATTTTTCAAAGTCCAAAAAGTCCGCTTTTCCAAAGGGGCTAGCCTATGCTTTTCGTCAAAAAATGCCATTTTTTCTTTATTTAGATTTGGTCAACATAAGACTAGAAATAATGGTTAATTACTTTGAAGAGACAAAAGAAACCTTTTTGACTATAAAAAACAGAATTTTTCAAAGTTCAAAAAAACGCACTTTTTCAAAGGGGTTAACCCATGCTTCTGGTCAAAAATGCCATTTTTTAAAATCTATTCAGATTTGGTCAAAATAACAGTAGAAATAATGCTTAAGTTACATTGAAGAGACAAAAGAAACCGTTTTGACTATAAAAAACAGCGTTTTTCAAAGTCTAAAAGATCGCATTTTTTCAAAGGGGTTAACCCATGCTTTTGGGCTAAAAATGCCAATATTTTCTTAATTTGAATTTCATCAAAATAAGCCTAGAAATAATGCTTTCTAACTTTGCAGAGAAAAAAGAAACCTTTTTTGACCTTACAAAAATGAATTTTTTAAACTCCTCAAAAACGCACTTTTTCACTCTTGGCCAAAAAATGCCATTTTTTTTCTTTATATAGATTTGATCAAAATAAGACTAGAAATAATACTTTCTGACTTTGCAGAGAAAAAACAAAACTTTTTTGGCCTTAAAAAACAGAATTTTTGAAAGTCCAAAAAATCGCATTTTTTCAAAGGGTTAACTCATGCTTTTAACCAAAAAATGCCAAGTTTTTTCTTTTTCTACAGTTGATCAAAATAAGACTAGAAATAATGCTTAGTGACTTTACAGAGAAAAAGAAAGCTTTTTTCACTTTAAAAACAGAGTTTTTCAAAGTCCAAAAAATCGTATTTTTCCAAAGGGGTTAACCTATGCTTTTAGTCAAAAAATGCCAATATTTCCTATATTTAGATTTGATCAAAATGAGACTTGAAATAATGCTTAATGACTTCGCAGAGAAAAAAAGAAACATTTTTTGGCTATAAGAAACAGAATTTTTCGAAGTCTAAAAAATCGCACTTTTCCAAAGGGGTTAACCCTTGCTTTTGGACAAAAAATGCCAATTTTCTTTTGTTTATGTAGATTTAGAGAAAATTAGACTTAAAATAATGCTTACTGACTTCCACAGGAAAAAGAAACCTTTTTGACTACGAAAAGGAATTTTTCAAAGTCCGCTTTTCCAAAGTGGTTAGCCCATGCTTTTGGTCAAAAAATGACATTTTCTTCTCGATTAAGATTTGGTCAAAATAAGACTGAAAAAACGTAATTACTTTAAAGAAAAAAAAAGAAACCTTTTTTGACTATAACAAAAAGAATTTTTCAAAGTCCAAAAAATCGCATTTTTTTTCAAAGGGGTTAACCCATGCTTTTGGCCAAAAAATGCCATTTTTTCTTTATTTAGATTTGATTAAAATGAGACTTAAAATAATGCTTTCTGACTTTGCAGGGAAAAAAGGAACTTTTTTTGGCATTAAAAAAAGAATTTTTCAAAGTCCAAAAAATTGCACTTTTCCAAAGGCGTTAACCCATGCTTTTGGTCAAAAAATGCCATTTTTTCTCTATTTAAATTTGATTAAAAGAAGCCTAGAATAATGCTTTCTTACTTTGCAGAGAAAAAAGAAATCTTTTTTAGACCTTAAACAACATAATTTTTCGAAGTGCAAAAAATCGCACTTTTTCAAAGCGGTTAACCTATGCTTTTGGCTAAAAAATGTCATTTTTTTCTTTATTTAAATTTAATCAAACAAGACTAGAAATAATGCTTTCTTAGTCTGCAATGAAAAAAGAAACCTTTTTTGACTATAAAAACTGAATTTTTCAAACTCCAAAAAATCGCATTTTTTTTCAAAGGGGTTAATCCATGCTTTTGGCCAAAAATGCATATTTTTTCTTTATTTAAATTTGATCAAACTAAGCCTAGAAATAATCCTTTCTGACTTTGCAGAGAAAGAAAAACCTTGTTTGGCCTTAAAAAACAGAATTTTTCGAAGTCCAAAAAATCCGCTTTTCCAAAACTGAAATTTTTTTCTTTGTTTAGATTTGATCAAAACAACACTAGAAATATTAAATGCTTTCTGACTTTGTAAAGAAAAAAGTATTTTTTTTTTACCTTAAAAAACTACATTTTTGAAAGTCAAAAAAATCGCCTTTTTTCAGGGGATAACTCATGCTTTTGGTGAAAAAATGCCAATTATTTGGTTTATTTAGATTTGGTCAAAACAAGACTAGAAATAATGCTTGGCGACTTTTCAGAGAAAAAAGAAACCTTTTTGACTATAAAAAACAGAATTATTCAAACTCAAAAAAATCGCATTTTTTTGCAAAGGGGTTAACTTATGCTTTTGGCCATGGTTTTGGACGAAAAATGCCAATTATTAGGTTTATTTAGATTTGGTGAAAACAAGACTAGAAATAATGCTTAGTGACTTTGCACAGAAAAAAGAAACCTTTTTGACTTTGAAAAACAGAATTTTTGAAAGTCCAAAAAATCGCATTTTTTTCCAGAGGGGTTAACTTATGCTTTTGGCCAAAAAATGCCAATTTTTTCTTTATTTAAATTTGATCAATCTAAGCCTAGAAATAATGCTTTCAGACTTTGCAGAGAAAAAAAAAACTTTTTTGGCCCTAAAAAACAGAATTTTTCAAAGCCCAAAAAGTCCGCTTTTCCAAAGGGGTTTGCCTATGCTTTTCGTCAAAAAATGCCATTTTTTCTCTATTTAGATTTGGTCAACCTAAGACTAGAAATAATGGTTAATTACTTTGAAGAGACAAAAGAAACCTTTTTGACTATAAAAAACAGAATTTTTCAAAGCTCAAAAAAACGCACTTTTTCAAAGGGGTTAACCCATGCTTTTGGTCAAAAAATGCCGTTTTTTAATCTATTCAGATTTGGTCAAAATAAGAGTAGAAATAATGCTTAAGTTACATTGAAGAGAGAAAAGAAACCGTTTTGACTATAAAAAACAGCGTTTTTCAAAGGGGTTAACCCATGATTTTGGTCAAAAAATGCCACTTTTTCTCCACTTAGATTTGGTCAAAACAAGACTTCAAATAATGCTTAATTACTTGAAAGAAAAAAAAAAAACCTTTTTTGACCTCACAAAAATGAATTTTTAAAACTCCTCAAAAACGCACTTTTTCACTTTTGGCCAAAAAATGCCATTTTTTTCTTTATATAGATTTGATCAAAATAAGACTAGAAATAATACTTTCTGACTTTGCAGAGAAAAAACAAAACTTTTTTGGCCTTAAAAAACAGAATTTTTGAAAGTCCAAAAAATCGCATTTTTTCAAAGGGTTAACTCATGCTTTTAACCAAAAAATGCTAAGTTTTTTCTTTATCTACAATTGATCAAAATAAGACTAGAAATAATGCTTAGTAATTTTACAGAGAAAAAGAAACTTTTTTCACTTTAAAAACAGAGTTTTTTCAAAGTCCAAAAAATCGTATTTTTCCAAAGGGGTTAACCTATGCTTTTAGTCAAAAAATGCCAATTTTTCCTATATTTAGATTTGGTCAAAATAAGACTAGAAATAATGCTTAATGACTTCGCAGAGAAAAAAGAAACCTTTTTTGGCTATAAGAAACAGAATTTTTCGAGGTCTAAAAAATCGCATTTTCCAAAGGGGTTAACCCTTGCTTTTGGACAAAAAATGCCAATTTTTTTTTGTTTATGTAGATTTAGAGAAAATTAGACTTAAAATAATACTTACTGACTTCCACAGGAAAAAGAAACCTTTTTGACTACGAAAAGGAATTTTTCAAGGTCCAAAAAATCCGCTTTTCCAAAGGGGTTAGCCCATGCTTTTGGTCAAAAAATGCCACTTTCTTCTCCATTAAGATTTGGTCAAAATAAGATTTAAAAAAAGCTTAATTACTTTAAAGAAAAAAAAGAAACCTTTTTTGAATATAACAAAAAGAATTGGCTTTTGGCCAAAAAATGCCGTTTTTCCTTTATTTAGATTTGATCAAAATGAGACTAGAAATAATGCTTTCTGACTTTGCAGGGAAAAAAGAAACCTTTTTTGGCATTAAAAAAAATAATTTTTCAAAGTCCAAAAACTTGCACTTTTCCAAAGGCGTTAACCCGTGCTTTTGATCAAAAAATGCCATTTTTGTCTCTATTTAAAGTTGATTAAAAAAAGCCTAGAATAATGCTTTCTTACTTTGCAGAGAAAAAAGAAACCTTTTTTAGACCTTAAACAACATAATTTTTCGAAGTGTAAAAAATCGCACTTTTTCAAACCTATGCTTTTGGCTAAAAAATGTCATTTTTTTCTTTATTTAAATTTAATCAAACAAGACTAGAAATAATGCTTTCTTAGTTTGCAATGAAAAAAGAAACCTTTTTTGACTATAAAAACTGAATTTTTCAAACTCCAAAAAATTGCATTTTTTTTCAAAGGGGTTAACCCATGCTTTTGGCCAAAAAATGCATATTTTTTCTTTATTTAAATTTGATTAAACTAAGCCTAGAAATAATCCTTTCTGACTTTGCAGAGAAAGAAAAACCTTGTTTGGCCTTAAAAAACAGAATTTTTCAAAGTCCAAAAAATCTGCTTTTCCAAAACTGAAATTTTTTTCTTTGTTTAGATTTGATCAAAACAACACTAGAAATATTAAATGCTT
Organism: Porites lobata; assembly: GCA_942486035.1. Classification (NCBI taxonomy): domain Eukaryota; kingdom Metazoa; phylum Cnidaria; class Anthozoa; order Scleractinia; family Poritidae; genus Porites; species Porites lobata. Next base: position 524,386 of record CALNXK010000158.1, read on the forward strand.
TCTGACTTTGTAAAGAAAAAAGTATTTTTTTTGACTTTAAAAAACTGCATTTTTGAAAGTCAAAACAATCGCTTTTTTTCAGGGGATAACTCATGCTTTTAGTGAAAAAATGCCAATTATTTGGTTTATTTAGATTTGGTCAAAACAAGACTAGAAATAATGCTTGGCGACTTTGCAGAGAAAAAAGACACCTTTTTGACTATAAAAAACAGAATTATTCAAACTCAAAAAAATCGCATTTTTCCGAAGGCTTAACTCATGCTTTTAACCAAAAAATGCCAATTTTTCTCTTTATTTACAATTGATCAAAAAAAGACAAGAAATAAAGCTTGGCGACTTTGCAGAAAAAAAAACCTTTTTTCACTTTAAAAAACAGAATTTTTCCATATTAGTCAAAAAATGCCAATTTTTCGTTTATTTAGGTTTGGTCAAAATAAGACCAGAAATAATGCTTAATGACTTCGCAGAGAAAAAGAAACCTTTTTTGGCTATAAAAACAGAATTTTTGAAAGTCCAAAAAATCGCATTTCTTTCCAACGGGGTTAACTTCCGATCTTGGCCAAAAAATGGCAATTTTTCCTTCATTTACATTTGATCAAAATAAGACAAGAAATATTGCTTAGTGACTTCGCAGAGAAAGAAGAAACCTTTTTTTGGCTATAAAAAACAGAATTTTTCAAAGTTTAAAACATCGCACTTTTCCAAAGGGGCTAACCCATGGTTTTGGACGAAAAATGCCAATTATGAGGTTGGTTTAGATTTGGTCAAAATAAGACTAGAAATAATGCTTAGTGACTTTGCACAGTAAAAAGAAACCTTTTTGACTTTGAAAAACAGAATTTTTGAAAGTCCAAAAAATCGCATTTTTTTCCAAAGGGGTTAACTTATGCTTTTGGCCAAAAAATGCCAATTTTTTCTTTATTTACATTTGGTCAAAATAAGACTAGAAATATTGCTTAGTGACTCAGCAGACAAAACAGAAACCTCTTTTACTATCTATATATATAAAAAAGAATTTTTTAAAGTCCAAAAAAGGGTTGATCAAAAAATGCCAAATTCTTTTTTATTTAGATTTGGTCAAAATAAGACTAGAAATAATGCTTAGCGACTTTGCAGAGAAAAAAAACCTGTTTTGACCATAAAAAACAGAATTTTTAAATCCGCCTTACCATGCTTTTGGTCAAAAAAAGCCATTTTTTTCTCTACTTAGATTTGGTCCAATTAAGACTAAAAATAATGCTTAATTACCTTGAAGAAAATAAAAGAAACCTTTTTTGACTATAAAAAAACAGAATTTTTCAAAGTCCAAAAAATTGCATTTTTTTCAAAGGGGTTAATCCATGCTTTTGGCCAAAAAAATGCCAAGTTTTTCATAATTTAAATCTGATCAAAATAAGCCTATAAATAATACTTTCTGACTTTGCAGAGAAAAGAGAAACCTTTTTTGACCTTAAAACACAGAATTTTTCAAAGTCCAAAAAAGTCTAAAACATCGCACTTTTCCAAAGGGGATAACCCATGCTTTTGGCCAAAAAATGCCAATTTTTTGGTTATTTAGATTTGGTCAAAATGTAGTATCAGCTTTATTCGCAATTTAAGTGCTCTTATCTGAGGACTTCAGGCTGTAGGACCAGGAAATATACTCTGTACACCATCGAAAACGTCCTCATAGCTGCTCTAGAGAAGGTAGTTTCCACAAAAAGTTCTGTAAAATGAATACTTGGATGGTTCTCTGTCTTCGACTCAGTTATAAGGTATGTCCAATTCACAGTAAGGTGACAGAATAATGCCAGACACATTGTGCAGTTCATGATCTGCATTGACAAAGGACGTGCTAAAAAGAAGAGAAAAAACAATCAGTTAAAAAAAGTGACAAAATGTATCACAAGAGTTGTTCTTCTAGTCACCCTTAGTGTGATTTGTCCTTTTTTCCATGAAAACCATGGAGTTTTTATTCATGAAGAGAACTACAGAGAGAAAGCTATGTCTTGAGAGAAGCAGTTCCTACTGACAAATCTGCTGTGTGTTCACTGCTGTATAGAGTATCGTCCTCCAAAAACTTTCTGCAAGAGCAATAACGATAGCCATAATCAATGCAGATAGCTCAAGGGACTTCCACTGATCACAATCACAACAGGAGCAGAGGAAAAGTCTGCATAAGTACTGACTGACTGAAAAGGCATGTTGGGTATCCTGAATTTATTGGAGTTGGGTGGCAGGTTGACACCACAGCAAAAAGGGCAGGCATTAGGGATGCTTTTGTAGTTAAGCACTAAAAATAGGGAAGAACAGTTAGTATGAGTTGCTGGTTTCCATACTTACTGGTTTATTGGTTGGACGGTTCTATGATTTTTGATCTCTGGTGTTATGTAGATTAAGTGACACCGGTTTCTGCCGAAACAGTTCATCGGCCACATAACACCACTACACCTTCCACAAGTTCAGCTTTCATTGGAATCCGCCCATACTCAAGCATCCAGCCACCATAGGGAATCCAGTTTCATACAAGTAGTATCTTCCACAAGTTTCCAGTCAGTTATCTGGAATGTATAGGGGATGCATCAGAGTGGAGTTGTGGATCCATGATCACAACAAGTGTAGAGGAACAGGAATTATAAGTACTGAACTGAGTGTGTGTGTTGAGTATCCTAGATTTTCTGGAGTTGGATGGTAGGTTCCTTTGATTTGCAAGTTGACACCACAGCAAAAAGGGCAGACATTAGGGATGCTTTTGTAGTTGAACACTACAAATAGGGAAGAACAGTTAGTATGAGTTGTTGGTTTCCATACTTACTGGTTTATTGGTTGGCTGGTTCTATGATTTCTGATCTCTTGTGTTATGTAGATTAAGTGACACCGGTTTCTGTCGAAACAGTTCATCGGCCACATAACACCACTACACCTTCCACAAGTTCAGCTTTCATTGGAATCCGCCCATACTCAAGCATCCAGCCACCATAGGGAATCCAGTTTCATACAAGTAGTATCTTCCACAAGTTTCCAGTCAGTTATCTGGAATGTATAGGGGATGCATCAGAGTGGAGTTGTGGATCCATGATCACAACAAGTGTAGAGGAACAGGCATTATAAGTACTGAACTGAGTGTGTGTGTTGAGTATCCTAGATTTTCTGGAGTTGGATGGTAGGCTCCTTTAATTTGCACGTTGACACCACAGCAAAAAGGGCAGACATTAGGGATGCTTTTGTAGTTGAACACTACAAATAGGGAAGAACAGTTAGTATGAGGTGTTGGTTTCCATACTTACTGGTTTATTGGTTGGCCGGTTCTATGATTTCTGATCTCTTGTGTTATGTAGATTAAGTGACACCGGTTTCTGCCTAAACAGTTCATCGGCCACATAACACCACTACACCTTCCACAAGTTCAGCTTTCATTGGAATCCGCCCATACTCAAGCATCCAGCCACAATAGGGAATCCAATTTCATACAAGTAGTATCTTCCACACGTTTCCAGTCAGTTATCTGGAATCTATAGGAGATGCATCAGAGTGGAGTTGTGGATCAATGATCACAACAAGTGAAGAGGAACAGTCAGTAGGAGAACTGACTGAGTGGGTGTGTGATTAAATCAGGTGTTCAGGAGGTCCAGAGAGCAATCAGCATCAAATGTATCACCAAATACTTGTTTAACAAGTCACTCTTGTTATACTAAATAGCTTTTTCCAACTTTAAAACCACAAAATGTTAATTCTCAAGGAAAGGTATTAGACAGTTATTAATCTAAAAAATTGAATTAAGTCACATACCTGATTGACAAATCCAGGGTACATGATGGAGGGAAAAAAAACAACAGTCGCTGGGCCTACATGCCAGGTCTTCTTTCTTCCACATGACAAGCGAGAAATCTTACCACCACACTCCTTCTAATAAATGATATATGAAATATGATAACAAGTACAAAAGTCAATATTTAAATTCAAATCAATGTTTCATGTCAAAAAGTGTGCAAAAAAAAAAAAAACAACAATCACCATAGATCAAGTATCTCTTAATCCCACTTATAAATCTGCTGTATGTTGACTGCTGTAAACTGTGTTCCTTTAAGGATTTGGGAAAGAGAGAGAATGATAGCCATAATCAAATGAAGACAGGTAATTACCATGATTGTTGTCATGCAGTTACCACAATCACACAGGAGTAGAGACACCGTTAGTTTGAGTACCAACTTATTTTGGTATACTGGGTTTACCAGGTCCACACCACAGCAACAGGGCAAAGCACAAGGGATGCCTTTGTGGTTGAACACTACAAATAGGGAAGAACAGTTAGTATGAGTTGCTGGTTTCCATACTTACTGGTTTATTAGTTGGACGGTTCTATGATTTCTGATCTCTTGTGTTATGTAGATTAAGTGACACCGGTTTCTGCCGAAACAGTTCATCGGCCACATAACACCACTACACCTTCCACAAGTTCAGCTTTCATTGGAATCCGCCCATACTCAAGCATCCAGCCACCATAAGGAATCCAATTTCATACAAGTAGTATCTTCCACAAGTTTCCAGTCAGTTATCTGGAATGTATAGGGGATGCATCAGAGTGGAGTTGTGGGTCCATGATCACAACAAGTGTAGAGGAACAGGCATTATAAGTACTGACTGAGTGGGTGTGTTGAGTATCCTAGATTTTCTGGAGTTGGATGGTAGGTTCCTTTGATTTGCAAGTTAACACCACAGCAACAAGGGCAGGCATCAGGGATGCTTTCGTAGTTCAACACTACAAACAGCGAAGAACAGTTGGGTGGCAGGTTCCTCCAATAGGCAGGCTGGCACCACAGCAAAAAGGGCAGGCATTAGGGATGCTTTTGTAGTTGAGCACTACAAATAGGGAAGAACAGTTAGTATGAGTTGCTGGTTTCCATACTTACTGGTTTATTGGTTGGCCGGTTCTATGATTTCTGATCTCTTGTGTTATGTAGATTAAGTGACACCGGTTTCTGCCGAAACAGTTCATCGGCCACATAACACCACTACACCTTCCACAAGTTCAGCTTTCATTGGAATCCGCCCATACTCAAGCATCCAGCCACCATAAGGAATCCAATTTCATACAAGTAGTATCTTCCACACATTTCCAGTCAGTTATCTGGAATGTATAGGGGATGCATCAGAGTGGAGTTGTGGATCAATGATCACAACAAGTGAAGAGGAACAGTCAGTCGGAGAACTGACTGAGTGGGTGTGTGATTAAATCAGGTGTTTAGGAGGTCCAGAGAGCAATCAGCATCACAATGTACCACCAAATGCTTGTTTAACAAGTCACTCTTGTTATGCTAAATAACTTTTTCCAACTTTAAAACCACAAAATGTTAATTCTCAAGGAAAGGAATTAGACAGTTATTAATCTAAAAAATTGAATTAAGTCACATACCTGATTGACAAATCCAGGGTATATGATAGAGGGAAAAAATGCAACAGTGGCTGGGCCTACATGCCAGCTCTGCTTTCTTCCACATGACAAGCGAGAAATCTTACCACCACACTCCTTCTAATAAATGATATATGAAATAGGATAACAAGTACAAAAGTCATAGCCTGAAATTCATCCGATTGCTTCGAGTCGTTTTCTCCTCTCAACAACGTCTGAATTGACCGGCCGTTAATGCTGTCCAGTGATGTCACTCACCACGGGAAAATAACGACTCGAAGTAATCGGATGAAATTCAGGTTACAAAAGTCAATAATTATTTAAATTCAAATCAATGCTTCATGTCAAAAGTGTACTGAAATTGAAAAAACAACAATTGCCATAGATCAAGCATCTCTTAATCCCACTTATAAATCTGCTGTATGTTGACTGCTGTAAACTGTGCTCATTCAAGGATTTGAGCAAGAGTGATAATGATAGCCATAATCAAATGAAGACAGGTAAATGGTGATTCAGAATCACAACAGGAGTAGAGAAACAGTTAGTTTGAGTACCAACTTATTTGGGTATCTTGGGTTTACCAGGTCTACACCACAGCAATAAGGCCAAGCACAAGGGATGCCTTTGTAGTTGAACACTACAAATAGGGAATATCACTAAGTATGAGTTTCTGGTTTCCATACTTATTGGTTTATAGGTTGACCGGTTCTATGTTTGCTGATCTCTCGTGGCATGTAGATTATTAAGAGTGGGCTTTTTGAGACGATCTGAATGAGGATAAGTGATCCGAGATCACTCAGATCATGGTAGATCAAATAAATTGATGACTGCACTTTGGACAAAAATTCATCGGTTCATTTGGTCTACCATGATCCAAATGGTCTGGGAACTCCGATCCTAGTAAATCCTTATCATCCCAAAGGTCAACCCACCCCAAGTGACACCGGTTTCTGCCGAAACAGTTCATCGGCCATACACCACTACACCATATCCACAAGTTCAGCTTTCATTGGAATCTAGTCATACACAAGCAACCAGTGACTGTAAGGAATCCAATCTCATACAAGTAGTGTCTTCCTCAAGTTTCCAGCAGATATCTGGAATGTATGGGGCAGGGTGCTGTTTAGTCTGGCCCTTCTACCTTGGAGCAATCTGGCATAATTCTACCTGCCAGGAGCATAAGCTCCCGCCATCATAGCTCTAGTGGTCCCAAGGGCACGCAAGCCTCCCCGCCACGTCAAGGCACAGCACCAGGGGAGGTAAGACCTATTAATCCTTAAATGCTTTACAGCACTTCCATTCTGCCTTTGGATTGAATATAAGTGAACCTATCTGAGACTAACGTTTTTAAGCTAAAGTGTTTCAACATACACTATCCCATCATCTCTGTAGTGTTCTTACCAGGATTTTACACACTGGGGTCCACAGGACCCATAGAGAAGCTGAGAGGTGGTCATGAGGGAGAAAAGCGGGTCACAATTTTCAGATACAGTTGATCCTTTAAGTCCCAATAGTGAGCAACAGCAATTTTCTCCTAACAATGTCCATACATTGTCAAAAGATAAGGTTGTGAGAATATAAAAAATGATCACGAAAGAGAAAATGCCTTGATGTTTTATTAAATTCTCTCAACTAATTCTTAAAGGAAATGTATGGAGATCAGTTTGGAGAATTTGTATGTGGATACTGGGGCTTAAAGGGTTAACTTAATGCTTTACTCATAGGTCTGAATAAGAGTGGATAACTCATCTGTTAATACAATTTTACAGCTGTGAATTAGCGTAAAGACACCATAACCAATTAAATTTTAGCTAATATTATAAGGAAATGTACAAATATGCGTATGTCTACGTACGTTTTGTAATAGGTCTGCTTCTGTTTTGGTCGTGGCTGATCAAACGTTCATGGTTGGACCTGGCGTTTCTCCGGTTCCGCGGCTTCGTTTCTCAGATTGTGGCCGGCAAGTATGTTGATCTGTGTGATCTCTTGCCTGCAAACCTGCAGGTTAAAGAACCTGAGCCGCAGCTTCAGTTATTTAATTTTCATGCAGCAGGAGCCTCTGTTCATTCGCCCTCATCTAACGATTCTTCTGATTGGGAACCGACTGGTTCTTCGGGAAGTATTGTGGTTTGCAAGTCCTGGAACAGGGGGCATTGCACTTCGCCTCTCGCCATCTGCCCATACGCGCACTGCTGCTCCTCCTGTTTTGGTTTGCATTGTGCAGCAGCCTGTCCAACTTCGTGGCCTAAGCATCCCCGGGAGGACGGAAAAAGGCATGCTTCGTCCCCTTCAGCTGCAAGTTCCTCCTTGGGAAGCAAGTCTCGCTGCGCTTAGAGTGTTTTCTTTATTTCGTTAATATCATTACGTTAGTATTTTGGTTTGTTTTGTTTTTTCTTGCAGTTTGGCTTTGTTATTTTTAGGTAGGCACCTCCCTCGTAATTTGTTTTCTGGGCTTCTAGAATGCCCTCGTTTTTGCGATACCGTGCTTGTATGTAGCTTAATTTTAGTTTGATCCGTTTTGCAATTGGCATATTGCTTACTCAGCTTTTCTTTTATTGTGGGATTTGCTAATAAAAATTAATGTTAACTACAGTAAAAACCCGCATATAAGAACCTAACATTTAAAAACCTGTTAGGCTAAAATTTCATTTTTAAGTACCCTTCACATAAGAACCATTTTAGGCTAAAATCCTAAAACAGGTTCTTATTTTCAAACAAAAAAAAAATATATATATATATATATATATATATATAACACAATCTGTATGCAATAATACTCTAAACACTATAGCATGGTTACATAAAACTTTACCATAGGTTTGATTTTAACAGAATCAGATTAAAATAGTATAGTATTTTGCTTAACGAAGCCTCCAAGAACACTGTTTTTGGACATTAAACACCAGATCATTTAAAAATTCAGCTTTATTTCTTGAACAAAAGTTAAGAACCTAATTAAGAACCTAGTTAGCCTAATTTTACACTAAATACCATTTATATAAGAACCTGTTCAGGCTAACTTGGAAAAACCTAGGTTCTTATCCGTGGGTTTTTACTGTATTCACCCTCAACCTGGCACAAGCTAAAGAAAATTTAGATGCAAAACACCAAGTGCAATTTTTGCTACATATATTTCGATCACATATTTTACGAATTGAGGAAACAGTCACATTTTATACAATAAAAACAAAGCTAAAGTAACAATAATGTGGAAGAAAACATCACTCACAAAATTATCTTGAGTTTGAGTTGAAGGAACTTCACAACATGACAATCAACATCAAAAATCAAACCTCCGATTGGCACGTGCTCACGTAAAGAAAATTTTCCTTGTGATGACCAAATTTGCATCGATAAGATTGTCAGCGAAAGCAACACTTCAGGATTGAACTTTAACCCATTCGCTCCTGGAGATTTTGCCGAAAAACACGTTTTGAAGCTAGTCGAGTGGTTTTCTGGTCACTGTCGTGCTATAAAGAGCTAAAGCTTAACACAAACCGGTTTACAGGTCGTACACTTCACAGCCTTCTGATCGAGATGCAAAATATCAGCTTCCGAAGTTCGGGCATGTGCAGAAAGCAAAATTTTGAGATAGTTTTTGGGTTTAAAAGTGACACAGCAGTCTTGACTTTTACTTTTCGCTTTCTCTCCTCCCCTCTTTTTTTGCTTTTCTTGCCTCATTTTTTTTTCTCTTGCTGGGCATTATTTTAGTAGGCTTCATTTTGGTGGGAATAGTTTTTAGGAAAGCTTTTAGGATCTTAGGATTAGGTGAAAGGAAAGGTAGGTGAGCAATGGAACAAGATTTCCATGGAGATTTTCAGGTCAATGTCACATGTTTTTTTGCCTCTTTCTCCGGTGTCCTTGACTGAATTGTGCTCATTCTGGTATGGTTTGAGAGATCTCTTCACTCTGCACAAGTTAGCGGACAAAGTTGTCCTTGACTGTTAAAACTGATGACGTCACAAAGGATAGAAAGGACGTGGATCTGCACGGGCGGTTACGGGCAGTTCAGGGGCGAATGGGTTAAAAAAAAAAACGTCTAACAGATCTTGAGGTACAATCCTTTGCGTTATCACAAATCTGCAAGGCACATTATTGGTCACTTTTTAGTAACATTTTCTTTCACAACGCCATAGACATCATCACTTTTTCAGCCTCAGTAGCAAGTGCTTAATGGAAAATTCTTTTCAAGTAATAATAGCAATCAGCTGGAAAAGTGTACACATCTATTCAAGTAAGAAGGGAATCAATCAGCCAGGGATTTTTACTGGATCTATTTTTCTTCCATTTTCCTACAAAAGTAACCGGGGCCACATTCATAATAGCCAGGGGAAAATCCCTGGCCCCCGGCTCTTAATGACAGCCCTAAGGCAGTGTTATTGTTGGGAGAAATTGGATGAGGGTCACTATTGGGGCATAAAGTTACTCTTCCAGAACAAAAAGACACCCTATTCAAGATGCTAAAATTAGTAATAGTAAAATTTTTATCTTGTTTAAGATTCAAGACCTTAAAAACCATAGCACGTTCGGTGGCTCATAACAGTTACTGTTTTGGACAAATACAGTATAGGTCACAACTAGCTGACAATGTAGAGAGTGTACCTGCGGGTACAGGTGTATTTGTGACCTTCTCCAGGAAAACGTACACTAACGGTTTTCCGTTTAACGGGTAAAAACTAACGGCTAACGAACGGCTTGTTAACGGCTTTTCTAACGCCTTTAATGGGTTGGCTAATGGTTTGAACGGGTAGGCGAAAAAATCTAACGACCTTTAAAAGCATTCGAATGGATTTGCTTTGATTTTCCTAACGACTTTTTTGTACGTTTCTAACGGGCGCATTAACGGCTTCAAGAAACAATCATCTAACGGTCTAAGAGAACGTTTGATAAAAATCAAACGTTTCGAGTGATAACAGCTCAAAGAAAAGAGTTTCAATGACTATAAAACATTATGCGCGATGAAATCAGTTGTACCTGTCTGACATTTCAAATTGTTTGAGTCGTCAGTAAAACTCGGGAGACAGACAACACCTAAAATTCAGTTAAAAACCCAATCTTTAAAATTCGTTTATTACTCACAAATGTTCGTCCAAGTCATGGACCAAAAGTCGCAATGTTACTTCGGTTTCTCAGGTTATTATTTTACTACAATCATGTAGTACGCAAACATTCACGTGCACGAGTTCAAAGTTTTCGCTCCAGTCTTGCGCTGTGGCAGTTTTAAAAATAAGCAAGAGCTTTTCTAGAAAGTAAATTATAAAAATTGATACATTTTCGCTGTTCTTGATCATATCTTGACTAAAAAAGCGAATTTTTACCGCTACTTGTTTGATTGCTGCGTTTTAGTTCGATCGATCCTGTCGATGTCGCCGTTCAAGTGCAGCATCGTCATAGCAACCACTTGCTCAGTCCCAGTCCTTTGATGAACTGTCCTGCTACGAATAGTAAGTTTGCGTGCTTTCGCTTGCTTTCGCTAAGAATAACATTCGGTCATCCAAATCCTACTCTTTTATTTTATTTTATTTTTTTCATAAAAAGACAATAGACGCGGTAACCAGAATTATCGGCTTTTATCCTATAACTTGAAGCTTCGTACGCTCAACTGCAATTTATTCGACATCATAGTTATCTTTGCGAAAATGTGTAAACTGAGATCGTGTGAACTCCAACAGAAGGAATGGTTTACTGGCGCCTCCCGGTAAATAATCAGAAACCTATTCGTTTACATGTCGCTATTAATAGTTTGTTACGTACGACAAGTATGTAAATGCTCGTGTGTTTAAGTGTTTGAATGTAGCCTGAACGACAAACGCATGAAAGTGTGAGAAAACGTATGTGTTGCAGGTTTTAACTGAGTACAGATTGGGCGATAATCTAACGAATGTAGAGGGATTAATCTAACGAATGTAGAGCGATAACCTAACGATTATAATTTCAAAGGACTTAAAACAGAATAATCAAAAGATCTTCACTCATTAAACGTCCTAGAATGCAAATCTAACGACTTTGCCGAACGATTTGAACGTCCTGGAACGAAATTTCGAACGACTTTTTCTAACGCTTTGAACGACCTTGGCTAACGCCTTTAGCGGTTTCTCTAACGCTTCTGACGGCAAGGCAAATTTTTCTAACGGTTTTACTAACGGCTTGAACGCTTTCCCAAGCCGTTTTAACGCTTAGTTAACGGGTTCTTAACGCTTTAAGCCGTTAAACGGTAAACCGTTAGTGTACGTTTTCCTGGAGAAGGTCACATTTATTACATTTCATCTCACCTGTGTAGCAAAAATGTCCTTGCTGTTGTTCACACAGGTGATTGCATGTCTTTGACTGACTGTGTCCTTTACCATAACAATAATAATAACATTCACTGATGAACATTCAACCTGGAAAGGGAACAAGAAAAGTAACATGAAAACCAATCACTTCTGAACCATCTGAGCAGATCCACCTCGCATGTACTACAGTACTTGGGAGATGATCAGTTTCAACAGTCATAGACAACTTTAACAAAAAAACTTATTAGTTCTCCTTATTAGAAGGTAACCCAGTACTTGACGCTAACTTTTTTGGACACTAGGCAATGGGCTAGCAAGTGAAATAAATCACTAGCCCAAGAGGACAAGTCACTGGTCAAAAAAAAAGAAAGAAAACCCAGAAAAAATATACCCAGCTTAAAACAAAATGCAAACAAATAAACACTTGCTGTGTTATTTTTGTTTGTTTTCAGTTCTGTTTTAATACAGTCAATACATTTTATGAACGTTCAACGTTAAACTGATAGAGACAAAAAAAGGAAATTTTCTGTTTTTGTGATAAAAGAGTAGTTGGAATTTGCTTATCTCTTAGCACTACTATTTGAGTACACACACAGCCACAAAACATTTTTTCCACTAATGAATCCCAGCCGAAAATATGTTTCTTTCAACCTTCGGGGATCTAAAAACGATGACCTGTTGCATCTCTTTCTCTTCATGCTGTGTGTGTGGTCCTCTGGTAAACAAAGAAAATCTGCCTAAGAACCATCAGCCATTGAAAGATGCTCTCTTGTTGATGCGCGAAAAAATTTTAAAATCAGGCACACCTGTGATGGATTTCACCCACCCCAGGTATAATTCCATTTCCAATATGCATCCGTTTGGCGAGTCAATTGTACGATTAGGTTTTACATTTAATACTCAAGCTACAGAAACTAAATACTGATGAAGCACATTAGAAAAAGAATTTCCCAAGTTATAGAAGATATTTAAAATTTTATTTTGTCTTCTAAAGTAACTGGTCTTGGGGCTAGTAGGAGCACATTTTTACTAGCCCTGCGGGAATTTTCCCTAGTCTTGGACAAGTGGAATAGGGTTAGAGTCAAGCACTGTAACCGGTCAAATTTGCGGCCTGAAGCAACACTTCTTACCGCCTGCAACTGCTTGAAGGTTTACTAAAATTAAATATGTAGTTTTCAAAAATAAGCAAGTTGTGACTCACAAGGAAACGAATGAATATATGGAAGAGTACTAAAGAATACACAGCTTTTCTTTTTCTGGACCACGAATTTTAAAAAAAGAGAACATTGAAGACGGAGTTATTATTGCAATTAAACTTTTTTAAAAAATCGTTGTCTAGAGATGACAACGACAGATTTGCGTAAAATAGGTCTTAAAATGAGAGAATGACGTCTCAGAGAACTTAGCTCCTAAATTTCCAAGCAAGAGCAGGGCCACGTCCCTCACTCCACTACCCCTTTTCCCCCACTTTAGGAAATTGCGCGTCGGGTGCAAATGTTTGGCCTTACTGGCCATGAATGGTCCCTTACACTGTTCCTGCTGAGCTAAAATTAAGGGAGGACACTGATACAGGGAAAAGATCTTTCAACATTTCAGGATGTTCTAGATAAAAAAGAAGCCCTTTTAAACAATGAAAGTATTGATTTTTAATAGACGTCAGATTTGTTTGTTTTTTCCCAAAAAGGGGTTAGCCCATGCTTTTGGTTAAAACTCTGAACTTTCTTGTTTCTTTGTTTTTGGGTAAACAAGACCAGAAAAAATGTTCAGGGATGTTCTAGATAGAAAAGAAGCCTTTGGAGACAATAACTCATTTAATAATAATAATAATAATAATACGTGGTCGCCATATCAGATTTTGTCGAAAGGAGTTAGCCTAGCCTAAGGTAAAAAATTTGAAGTAGCCCATTTTTGTATTTGCCGTGATTGTTGAAAAGAAGCACTGAATACTCATTTATACAGGGTTAGCCTCAACCTAAAGTAAATATATTGACACATTCCAGTCAGAAAAAGACCTGTGTACAACTAGCCTGAATTCATCCAATTACTTCGAGTCATTATAACTCCCTCAGTAACGTCTGAATTGACCGGCCGTTAATGCCGTCACTACTCCTTGACCTTTACTTTAATTCATGCAAAAAGTAAAACACAATTTTCAAGTGCCAAACCAAAAAATATCGTTTGGAAATGTCTGCATGATACAGAATTGCTTTATTTTTTGCGATCATAATTCATGTTCAACGTTCAAACTATCAACTGGATGCAGTACAACTCTGAACTGGTTGTACTGAATTCTATAATCTAACCCGGTCGCAATCACGCAATGAAATAAACACACACACGGAACACAAAAACACAATGATTTGCTTTAATTGAAAAGAAGCTATTTGGTCCATAATGAAGAAAAAAAACGAGGAAACAAGAAAGAAAAGCTAACAGAATTATTACTTTTGACAGTGAAAATAGCAAGAAGGTGGAATTATAACATTGATCTCAGAAAACTTCGAGTAAACAAAATCACCGGCCACCGAAACCACACAGCGGCTCTAAATGAAAAACCTACCCACTCTCCACAATGATTCTTCATTCGCAGTTCAATTTAGCATTTCAGTTTCAAAAACAAGGGCAATTTTGTTGTCTAAGATAAAGATTAAGCTCATTGAAATGTTTGAACTACATGAAAGAATGCCAGGGATGAAATCCGCTGAATATCAAGCAACAATCGCGCTAAAATGTTTCATAATTATACATAATTATGTGAATGTTTACACAATCAACCAATAATCTCAACCAAACAAAATCACTACCCGGTTTTCGGGTACTGAGTGACATCACTAGACGGCATTAACAGCAGGTCGATGCAGATGTTACTGAGGGAGTAATAACAACTCGAAGGATGAAATTCAGGCTAGCGTACAACTAACCCCGTATAAATGAGTCTTCAGTGATTCTATTCAGTGGACGCTACGAATTCGAAACTGGTTTATTTCTTGATTGTTTGTTTTGGGGTAAAAAACATTTCTTGATGTTTTATGAGAGAAAAAAAGCTTTTTGAGTCAATAAAAATTTACTAATATCAGTTACACATACATTGCCACGGTTGATTTTTGCCAAGGGGTTAGGCCTTGTAGTGTTCAATTTAGGCCACATTATTTTTTACGTCATCGACGAAGAATATTCTCTTCTGACGCAAAATGAAATTACATCATACTGCCCCCAAAAAGAAGTTTCTTCATATGTAAGTATTTCCTAATTAAAAGGCAATAATAAAAGTAAACTTTGAAAAATAGGTGAGCTTATAAGCCTGAAATGACTGTCACTTCAGACTTCGAGCGTGTGAGTAGTTTGTAGGTTAGGCGTTCCACGCAATTCCAGGAGAGACTGGAGCGTACATTTTGACTTACTGCATACGTGGCTTTGCTGATCAATTCACGCTTCATTTGTCGACTTATTGTTCTTTTGTTTTTGTTTCATTATGAAAAGACAACAAAAACCAAGTTCATTTTTTATGCTATTAAAGAAAATGGCTGTTGAACCTGAAAAGCATAAAGATGGGCTGGAGAATGATGGTAAAGCTGGAGAAGTCAGTTCAGTGATGTCAGTTATACAAATTTCAATATAAATGATAGTTTGACTTGACCCAAACCAACTTCAAAATGCCATGTGGGACACATACATGTATGTATGACACCACTTTGACTACTTTCTAGATTGAACACTGCCTTGCCTTGTTGGGTCAAAAATTTGAAATTTCTAGATTGTTTTTGGTTAAGGAAAATCCTTGGTCTAGCGGAGATGTTTTGGAATATTCTTGATGAAAAAGAATTTAGACAAGGCATTTTCTACATACACTGTATAGTTGCCAAATTGGATTAGTTCCAAAGGGGTTACCCAGGCATGCTTTTAATCAAAAATCATTGTTTTTGGGTAAAACAGCCTAGAAAAAAAAGGTTTCTTGATGTTCTACATAGAAAAGAAGCCAAATTATTTATAGTCACCAGATTGGATTTCTTCAAAAGAGGTTAGCTCATGCTTTAAGTAAAAAATTTGAAATTTCTTGTTTGTTTGTTTTTTTCTTGTTGGTACATGTATAAAACATTTCTTGATGTTCTAGATAGAAAAGAAGCCTTTTTAGAAATTAAAAATGCTTGGGTCTTTATGTAACCAGACAGTTAATCTGAAGACAGACTCCAGAACTCTATTACAGGATACTGAAATTTGTCCTTCAAAGACAGCAAGACTAAAAGAAATACCGTAAAATTCCAAAAATAAGCCCCGGGGCTTATATTTTTCAAAGGCCCTTTTTGAGGGGCTTATTTTTGGAGGGGCTTATCTACGGAGGGAAATTTGCGTTTCAAAATCGATTGGGCTAGCCATATAGTTGGAAGTAAATTTACCGTTTTTGCTTTGTTTTACTTTGTATTTGAGGGCAATTTTCCAAGTACAAGCCCCCGGGGGGCTTATATTTGGAGGGGCGATTTAACGGAGGGTTTTTTGCGTTACCGGTTTGGGGGACTTATATTTGGAGGGGCTTATTTTCGGATTTTTACGGTATGCATTGTTAAACAACAGCCATAATAACTGCCACCGAAATTGCACGAACAGAATATTTCTACAAAATTATGTACACATGTTCAGATTGATCAATCATTGTGTCCTATGTGACCCATACCATGAATTAGTTTGTGTTTTTAAAATATTATGCATCAGGGATCGAGGACCTAGAGGTACAGCTGTAACAAAATCACTGCACTGACCATGGCAAGATGGACCTAGAATTGAGTTGAATACGCACCAAGAGCTTTACTTGAAGGAAAATGCACATCTCAGACACTTGAAGACTCCACTAACATACATCTACCACTTTGCTTAAGCTTGTCAGAAAAATGGAAGGTGACTGAATGCCTAAAGACATCCTGTATAGAGAGCCTCCAGTTAGCTGGCAATCTGTTAGCTGTTCACTGTTTCAGAGGGGGGTACCTGCAAAAACACAGGAACAGAACTAAGCGAACAATGCAGACGCAAAACTGACCCAATGGACGCGTCAGCTCGGATGAGCGCACGTGTCTGCACTGATGTGTCAGGAAGGAAAAGATTTTTCTTTTCTTATTCACTGCGACAACTTTGCTTTGTGGTGCATTGTTGAAAAAAACAAACAAATTCTTGGGTTTGAAGAAGCTTGATAATTGCTCATTCTAAGAAACTTTTCATGAGGAACTTCAGCCGTGATTAATCGAGCTAAATTTGGTGACATGCAGGGTTTCACTTATAAAATTGCTCAGCATCCTACTTTTTTAACGTGTTGATACACCTGTAGTAATAAATGCGTTCTTTAAAGAGTTGAAAACTAGAGCTCTTATTTTGAAAGCCACAAAATCGGCATGAAATGAAGTATTATTTAGCAATATTATTACTGAATGAGGCTGAGTAGGATATGAAGAATTATACAGATTGAAGTGGATAATACCCTCTGAGATCTGCACAATTAACAATTAATCTTTGAAATCGAGGAGAATAGTGGCTAAATATTTACTGAGCCGCGAAAGCGGCGAGGTAAATATTCCCAAAGTCACTATTCACCGAGATTGAAAAGAATAATTGTTTTAGTATATACACACGAAGTGATCTCAACAAAATCAGAGAGGGAATCATTAAAAAGTACGATTTGATTGACAGATCAAATCACGCATAAGTTTAAAAATAGATCTTTGGAGAATTTTCAAACATTGCAATTTACAAGTTTATCATTAAAAAATTTTTGCAAACAATTGTACAGTGTAATGGCTTAAATGGAACCGCTAAAAGTTTGAACTGTTTCCTTACCTGAGAAGAAAAGTAGAGCTTTGTTGTTTTCTGTTGAGTCGCCAAGTTTATATAGCCAAAAGGGTTTGTTGTGTTGTTCTTCGCATGAAGTGCTGACAGAAATGGTGGCTCAGTTGCTCGAGGTAAGACGTTGTCTTCCTGTATCATTCTTTTTCCTGTTTACTTGAAACGTAGAATTTCTGCAAACATTTCCTTTTAAATTTAATTCTGTTTGTCATAAATAAACTTCGATTTTTGAGCCAAAAATTTTCGTATTAGAAAATGCTGAGTTCACGAAATGGCTTCTCCTACGCAAATACACAGAAGTTGAAAACAATCCATTGACCACAAAACTCAGCTACAGTAAATTGAAAAACGCCGTATTGAATCCTTCCAAGTCTTTTCTTGGCTTAAAAAAAGTCAGCCCTAGGATTTTGTTGCCTTTTAAAAGATCATTCTCTAAAAAAAAAAACAGGAAAAACACCGAGCCCACACATTATCCATTCGCTAGGAGGTGAATATTGTTGAATAGTCCGAGATAGCAAACCAATCAGATTGCTTAACTCACCAAGATCACTGAGTGTGTATATACTAATTATTCTTCATATCCTACTAAAGCCTAGAAATCCTCAAATTTTATTTTCAAGCACGTGCCTTGCCTATTTGTGGTAACACCGTGGATTGTACCTCAAGATCTGTTTGTTAAAGGGGGAACACTCCTTTTCATTCCTTCGAGTCTCGCTACCTATCATCACAAGGAAAATTTCAATTACGAAAGCAAGTGCTGTCGTATGAGGTTCGACTTTTGATGTCCATTTTCATGTTGTGAAGTTCCTTATTAGCGCGTAAAGTTCAACTCAAACTCAAGACAATTTTGTTATTGATGTTTTCTTCCACATTATTGTTACATTAGCTTGGTTTTGATTCTGTGAAATCTGACTGTTTCCTCAATTCATGATCCAAATAGATGTGCATCAGGTATTTGAACATTTGAGTTTCAATAGCAAGTGAAAGTTGCACTTGGTATTTTGCACGTAAATTTTTTTTGATCCGCCAGTTTGAGGCTTGTTGACCATTCACCGACATAATACACCTCTAAACAAAGAGGTACCTCACATACTAATGAGTCTTAATGTGCCCTGATGCATTTCAGGGCAGACATGTATCCCCATCAGCTTTTGACTCATCAGCAATTGACTAGTATTTCCGGACATGTATTAGGAGTATATTTTGGTTCACTTACGATCCTCCTCAAATAAGTGTTTCAAGGTTTTTGTCTAAGATTGTTGCCAATAACAATGCTGACTAAAATCGGATTGGATAATAATTAAGCAGAATGTGGTTCAATTCTTATTAGCTGTTTTGGGGAGAGCTCATTCTTGTAAACCGCCAGCTCTAGTTTACGACCACTTTTTCAAATTTTCCGCGGGTCTCCACGAGAGCTTTGACTGTACTAGAAAGTCCACCCTCCCCCAACTCAGGCAAGCAGGTCATTCTACATGTAAGTACAGGGTGCAAAGAAAGTCAGTTTTACACCCTGCCATTCGGGCAAGCTGTAGCTAGCACGTACTAGCCCACAAGTCATTTCAACTAGCCCCGAACCCTTTTTGATTAGCAAGACTGATTACAATCCTTCTGTAATTTGAATTTCCCCCAAAACAGCACTTGCCTGTCGGGCAAGTTAAGAACAAAAATCACTAGCCCTAGAGCAAAATCCACTAGCCCCAGGCTATCGGACACGGCTTTCTTTGCACACTGTAAGTACAAATTAGAATAGAATAGAATAGAAAACTTTGTTATTAAGTGTCAGAGCCGTATAGGGACATTACACCTGCACCCTCTCTATGAAAGGCATGATTCCGACAGGCCCTCATCTCTTAGATTGTGATTCCTACAGTTCCCAAGTCTCCCACTTTCCTAATGCCTTGTAATAATCCGAGATTCTGAGAGGCCCTTGTGGGTAAAATACTACCCGTACGAAACTTGCAGCGCTGTACAGCGTCACAAAATCGCTTCAAAATAGCTGTACAGCTAAATTACAGCTGTTTAGCAGCGTTTTAGAAGCCAAACAGCAGCTTAATTCAAGTTGCAGTGGGATGCAAAGTGCTGTGCAGCCTTTGAAGCTCTCGGCAGCGGTTTTGCAGCGCAGTTGCCGACTTTCAAAAGCTGCGAAGTAGCTGCAGTAACGCTACAATTCAGCTCCGCTCGATCTGATAGCACAACGTTCTTGAGATAACATGAATCGCCAGAAAAGCCTTGCCACAGATTACGGCTTTTATAATGAGAAAACTTTGACTGTACCTCTAAGAAATGTGAGTAAGCTTGTGCGCAGGGAAGATCACTTATTGAATAAACCTTCAAATTCTTACAATAAATTTCATTCCATGACTGGCGAGTGTGGGAATGTTATCGCTAATTCCCTGGAGACATTCTAGGCTGTAATCTAATTGGTCGGTACTTTTGCATAAGATCCCATTACATCTCTGGACAAACATTTGTGACCGTTGAATGAAAGGCGCAAACATTCATACAAATTTGTAAGTTTTTTGCATCTAGTTCTGTTTCGAGATGGAAGTTCTGTTGATGTTTTTGGATGGAACAGCTCCAAGGTATTTGTAAACAACGGCACTGTACAGTGAATTCTATGCGAAACACCGACGAATCGAACCAGAGCAAGTAACACAGATGCAAGAATCTTCACTGGGGTACGAATACACTTACAAGATTCAAACGTTCAACGATAATGTACGTTCCTTAGTCCATTGTAAAATTTAACGACAACCAAAGGAAGATTGGGTTGATTTCTTTCACGAAAAAAGTGTAGCAGATCGTCGATCATGGACAAAACGTCAAGGTGAGCGATGTCAGGCTTAACATGTTGCAACGAATCAAAATATCATTTGGTGTAAACTTTATGTAAACTTTATGTAGAACAGTCGCTGTTATTCTCTTTATTTTTTAAAAAAAGATAAACTTCAATGTCTGCATGTTAATGGAAGTTCTTACATTTAGATGAGTGACCATGACTGCTGAATAATTATTTACAAAACGAGACTGTTGCAGATTTGTTATGTCATTTGCTTTTGTAACGTGTACACGTGGATACTAATAAAGTATCAGTTGCATTTTGACTTTCTAGTGGTTTTTACTCCTCCTAAGGCCTTGTCAACTCCTCTACCATGTTTCGTGATTATTGTATTATTGAAGTCTGCATTTCTTTTTTTTGTACTAACGAGTGGTAAGCCATTACCGGTAACAACATTCTTTGTCTTTTCGAAGCCACTTTGCAGCGCAGATCGTGATTCGGGAATTTTCTGCACCGCTGCAACAGCGCTGTTTATCGCCGTCAAAAGGCTTTCCACTGCAGCGCGAAACAGCCAAAATTTGCTACTGCTGCAGCCAGCCCTTTTGCAGCTCTTTTGTAGTAGCGCTTCTTGAAGTCATTCTGCAGCGCTACGGCAGCGCTGCTCGTTTCGTGCGGGTAATTCCAAAACCCTTTATTGTGGTTAAAATATTAGATTCCGACAGGGTCCTTCTGGATATCATTAAATTATGCCTTCCATGGTGGAGGGAGTGGAGGATGCGGATAACAAAATAATGGCATGTCCCATAGCTTGGGAAAAAACCCATACAAATTTGGGGACAGAAAAAAGCACGGCATGCATGTTCACCAAGGCTCAGCTTATCGATGTATAGACAAGTGCAAAATAAGAAAATAATTTATAAAGTCATGAAAACAGAACACATTTAAGGATAGGTTTTACGCAAAGTTTTGTTAATCGAAAGACATGAGCTTAACAAATCATTGAGCAAGTAACCACAACTTCGTCAACTGTCTCTCGTTCCTTGAAACGAAAAAGTCTAAATTTAAGGGAATTACAAAGCGCAATGGTACATACATTGTTTTGATAGCTAAGACGTTAACATTGAGAGTGTAAATAAGAGAAATTCAGCTTACCTACTGATGATGCCCAGCTCGGTCATCTCGCTCGTTAACAAACATAGCCCCGCTTCGTTGTTTGACGGACGGATCGATCGCAGTTGGACATTTGGCCAATCAGAAACGAGTTACGCAGGCACATGATCAGAAAAGAGTAACGCAACGCATGCGACAAAAACTGGCGGGAATTTTTTGTTTTGTTGTTAATTTTGTGTTTTTTCAGGAGCCATTGTCCCATTATGGCTCTTGGTTTTTTTTTCCATGGCGATTGGCGAACCCAAACAAAAATAAAGTTCTCCCCCAGGCGGTTTTTTGGTGTTTCTTTCAGAGATGCAGCCGCCGAAAAGCTGAACCACAGTCAAACGAGAAAACGATCGGGGTAGGGTCTCTCGGCCTTCTTTTAAGAAACGGTCCAGCTAAGAACGATAGCAACAACGGCAACGAACATGTTGGAATGCTAAAAAGGTGCTAACTTTTCTATTGTCTGTACTGACTTCTCATTGGCTCAAACAGCAAAAGTTAACAAAACTTCATAAAGCGGTACATATATTCATCCTTACTTTCCAACCATCTTCCGTATAACAAAATCTGGTCTACGTTTGAATAACAAAGAAATCCTATGTGGGAACATGTAAAATTGTAAACTTTTCTTGGCTATTGTTTTCAACTCTTGTGATTGGTCAAAATCTTTTAACACAAAAAAACACCCTTTCAAAGTGGAGTGTAAATGCATTTTATTGCGTAAACGGCCTTCATGTAGGTTTATGCATTCTCTGTGTAAAAATGAGAACATTCCTATGTGGGGAAAGCACCGTTGCCGGATAACAAAAGAAATTGCTATCCTCCTTGCCCGGATCATTACTTAACCTTTTTTTAGCTTAAAAACACTGAAAAATGGTGTTCTAAGAACAGATAATATCGATTTTAATTTTTCGTGGATGCCAAATTGGATAAGGTGATGTATGATTTTATTATGTTAAGCGGATGAAAAAAATCACTTGGTGCTTTGTGAGTCTTGAGAACGATCACAATTGTGGTGGGCTGGCCCCAACCCAAATTCTAAATTTTCGAAATTTATGAGTATTCCATATCACGATTCCAAACATCCATTTCTGCGACGAACAGACACAGAGGAAATTTCAAGTTTTGACCCAAAAGGAAAGTTTAATTTCTTTGAAATTATCCCAGATAGTTCAAACACAAAAACAAAATTTTATAGAGGTTAATCTCTTGGAAAATATTAAATATAAGATGGCTCCTTCCTACAACAGTCTTCTTTTTTGAATCAATACGCATTTTAACCATTTTTGGATTCACTGTACATAAAAGACACTTCAAATTTCGAGTCAAAAGCTAAGATTAACCAGTAAAGAAATTTCCAACATGTCCCCATTACAGCATCGAACTCTTCTTAATTTATTTGAGCTCCTAATTCGAGTGACTTTGATAACATTTTGAAATATCTTCAAACGACGTTTTTTTTTTGAGATGCAACTTCAGCGCGACAGAAATTGCATCGAATTTCGCGAAAAAGGTAAAATTAAATGAGCCTTGAAAAGGACTATTTCAAAAATGGTAAAAAAAAAAGAAAAAACGCAGAAAGAAAAAACACGCGAACAGCGATAACGTGAATCTGAACGGATTGATAGTGCACACTGTGTAACGAATAAAAAGAAAGAATGGGAAAATGGAACACAAAAGGGAAACACCGAAACGGAACGCAAATGGAACGTATATGGGAACGCAGATAGACGACACAACGTAACTCAAACTCAGAGGGAACGTGTACATGACCTAAAATGGAAACGCAGGTTTGGAACACAAAATAGAAGTGAAACGCAAACGGAACGCATACGTGAACTGAAGTAGAGACGCAAGCGGGAATACATGCATAAGGAAACGTAAAGGGAACGTTTACGTGAACTGAAATGAAAGCGATGATAGAAAAGGAAACAAAACGCGTACGTTAAATAAAACCGAAAGGCGGATAGCGAGAAAATCTTATTTGCAATAGAAATTTCAGACTGTCCATTTTCCAGAAAGTGCTTTCTCCAGTACTGGGCAAAACACGGAACGTCTTACTCCATAGATTCTTTCATCGCCTCGGCTCAGACTCATAGATCCCTTCAAAAATGGCGGGCACAATTACTATTCCTTTGTGTAAATGCAAAAAAAAACTTCCAAGCCTCGTTTTTGAGAGAAAATCCTTTTATCGTTACTCATGTTGACGAGGCTAGGAAGGCTGATTTACATGCATCTAAAAGAAGAACTATTAGACCCACCATTTATGAAAAAAGTGTATAACCACCAAAGAAATGACAGACACCGTATTGTACTCTCAACCAAGTGTGTTTATTTCCTCTGTAATTTACTTTAGTACATTCATATGAAAGTTTACTTAATTGGCTTACAAACCGTGTACAAAATATATTTCCGCGGCCACTACATATTCCTCCATTTAAATTCTATCTTAGTTTTCACATAGCTTCCTTCTTAAGAAGTGCATCATCACGGCTTATCAAAACAATAATAAGAAACTAAAACTAAACGTTAATAATAATAAAAAAGCAGAAAAAAAAAAGAAACTCCACCAAGAGGATAACCAGGTATTCAACTCGGCCTACAAGTACATTATAATAACATTATTTATTTTCTCTACAATCCAAGAAACGTATTACATTGAGTGATCAGTAACAATTTCTGAATTAATTATCACTTGGCTGAAGGCAAAAATAGTAAACTCAGGAGTTTACCCAACAAACCAGCAAACAATTCTGCACACCGGTCGCCGTATGAAGTGACAAACCCGTTTCGTTTTTCCCCAACTATCTGGCACCCAATTGCAAACTTTGTTAGATGCCCAATCACACACGGTGTTACAAACACGTCTCAGGACATATCTCAGAAGCTGCCGTTTCTTACCTAAGAAAAGAAAAAAGGCACAGCACAATAAGTGTATATTAAGGGCCGAAGATCAGGGCTCTAACTGCGTGTGGCTGAGTCAGTTTTAAAACCTCTCAAACTAAAATGGATATGATTCGAAATGATTTACGTTTTACAGACTATCGTAAAGCCGACTTATAAGGTATTTTTATACGGGCATGCACCTTGTTCTCATTTGACTGAGCAAACACTGTAAACTGAGTCGTAACAGAGGCCAAAACTTCTTATTCAGCTTTATTCATTATCACTTACGTGCTTTCAGAACATTTTCCGGGTTAGCTGTTTGTCTTGTTTCGCTAAAGTCAATGGGCTTTACGTTTCCTTTCACCATTGCGTAGACTGGCAGCTTGGCACACAAACGTGCCATTTCATCACTTAGCTCTGATCGGTCTTCAAGAGTTCCTACAACTGTTAGGTTTATGTCAGTTCGAGCCTTAGGCAACCCTCCATCTGTTTTAGGAGGTACCTAACCATAAAAGAAAGACAAGTATTAAAGCGATAGGAATCCAGACACCAGGGCAGCCGCGGTGGAAAACTAATGGTTTTTGTGAGCTAGCATTTTATCTCGTAAACTTCCTGACGATCCAATTGGCTTGAATCACAAAGATGATTTAACTGTATATGGCACTTACCCATGCTAAACCTTTCATTAAGTCGGCGGGCTTGAGAGCGTCATCAGTTGAATGGGTCAAATAGCAAGCCTTTGCTGCTGGCAAGCGTATCATTGTCATTTTCTGTAGGAAAAATGGAATTAAGTATAATGATTAAATCGATATCGACAACCAGCACCCCTTGGAGGTCAGTAGGCTGATTTAGCAACAGAACGGGAACGTCAGTTGACGACGGCGCGCGCAAACCAAACAACTGGCTTGACCATCTTGACCAATGGCAGAGCAACAAATTGAGCACCGGAAGTCGTGTTTAGTCCTTTCCGCGCGCTTTCCCGTCGTCAACTGACGTTCCCGTCCTGTTGCTAAATCAGCCTAATATTTTCACTGTCACGCGAACTTTCACGTCATTTTAGTAAATAGAGTATTTTGGCCGTTTTGTTGAGTCAATGTGAGTCGTCGCATGGACTAATTCCAAGCCTCTGAGGCGGTTAGCGTTGGCTGTGCGTGGAAATCACAGTCTTGTCAAAAACATTTTAAAGAAATTCTGCCAGCAAAGTAACGTTTTTACGTTAAAGTGCCATATCGTTTATTGATCAAAAAAGAAAAAAAGAAATATTTTTGGTGAATAGTTTCGGCAAGGATTCATACCGTTCAAAGGTTTTAAATACTGATTTATATTGACGCTTCAGTAAACTTTACTGACTGGATCTGTTGAGATTTAATTTAAGATGCATGACTTATCGTGTTCAATAAACTAGTTAAAACTTTTGTTTAAAAAATATCTCTTACGCAGAACTTTAGCCCGACCCCTATGGAAGGGTCATTAAGTAAATCTGCTGGGCTTCTATGCATTAATTAACCTATTCAGATAGCATTTATTTGGAAATGATTAGAAACGTCTCTTCAATGGGGCTGCTAACTCTCAGTCTCCTTTTTTTTTAAAAATCAGGTCAATAACAACGTTTGGTTTTTGGCTTGTTTCCGTTTGCTTCTGCTTCGTATTTTTTGTTTGTTTGTTTGTTTCTTTATTTTTGGCGTTCGCTTGTTTGCTTTTTTTAATCTTAAGTATGAAAGTCTTAAAAAAGACCGAAGAAATCTTGAAAATTGAAAAGAAGACGGTGATGGCACAAACGTCAACGGCAATTATATTGCAAAGCTGAATTTTAAGATCACTTTGAATCATGTCCTTTTATAATTCATAATGATTCGAAATGGGTTACAAACTCCCAAGGACGCTACTCCCTATCGCTTATGTGCACGGCCTTTTCCTCCAAGATTGAAAATAAAACTCTATTACCTTTTTAAAGTCGTAGATTATATCTCCTGCTTCTTCGTCAGGCGAAGTCTTTGGTACGTGAAACGTTTCTGTTTCCTTTTCAGCGTCAATTTCGATTTTTTCGTCATATTCTTCCCCGCTGCCGCTCGACAACTTCAGTGAGTATTTTATCACGGAATCCTGTAAAAAGTGGTGAGTAAGTTATATAAATAAATACATTGTCATAAAAAAATAAAACATTATTTAGTTGAAAGGGCAGTATTTAGTGCAATTAAACTTTAACCTGCAAATCCGGCGGCTGGTTGTAATAGTTGGGGCAATTAAAATCGACACCAAGAAAACGGGTCAGTAATGAAGCTCTTTATACATTTACGGCTCCCGACATTTATTGTTATTATACCACTACATGAGAAATTTCTGCAGTTTGATTGGCTTAGAGCAGTGGTATTTCAGCTTAATTTGAAATACCTACATGTGAAAATTACAAACCTTTTGCGGGTAGTAGTATAAACAAATAATAGCATGATTTGTACGTGATATTTGGCATAAATACCTCTCATGATATTTCAAAATTGTCTCAAATTTCACTCGCCTAACGGCTTGTGAAATTACGTTTAACAATTTGGAAATATCACTTGTGGTATTTATGCCAAATATCACTACAAATCATACTATTACCTATACAAATGATTGACTAGATTGATATTTCAAAACGGAGGATGAAGATTTCAACCCGCTAATAATAGCCTACATTACAAAAGTGTCAAAGCGTAACATTATTAACACAACTAGGAAGTAACGATTTCTCATACTAGTCATTAGACTGCGAGCAGTCCCTCTTCAGTCAGTCGAGTCTAAGCTCGGTAGGACTGGAGAGAGCGAATTGGCCGAGAGGGAAACAGTCTAACTAGTCTTACCTTTTTCTGCTCGAGAAAGGAGGTGGACCGGACAGTGACAGCCAGCAGAGCAAGACAAGATAAGAACAACTTGATTTTCTGATGAAAAAATAAAAGCGATTTAGTACAGTTGAATTATAACCGTGAGTTCTTTCCGTGTTTTCCTTTCTTGGTCTTTCTGTGCAAATTTGTGTTTGAATTCGACCTTTGACATATTAACAAGACTCTTTATCAATTTTATTAACGAGCGCTGGCTAAGAACATGTATGCTCAGTCTGTATGCTTCCCTTCATCCCTTTATATTACTTTTGAAACCTTACGAGATAGAAAAATTAGTATTCTAACCTGACTTCACTGAAGTGTAGACGATAAGGGATAGTGTTGATTGATAGAATTTGAAGGAACGAAATTAAAGAAAGTGTTACCGTATTGCACAGTGTGTGCAAAGCTCAATTCTCAATTCCTGGCTACCTTCATGGCGTGAAAGCCCTGACATTAAAAAGAAATGTCATTTGCTGCTACAGGTTGTTGCTACATACGAAGCTTTCGACAGCCAAAATAACAGATATCATTTTTCAGGGGCACCCAACGAGAATATAGTTCAAAACCACTTAAACATAGAATTGTTTAACGTATTTTAGTATTTAAACGGTAGATATACGCATATTTTTGCCCCCTAAAAATTTTTCATCTGTTCGGATTTCCTAGCTGAAAGTCAAGTGATCCGAAAATTATAGGGATCAAAACTTACCTTTTCGAAAATTTTAGCCAGAAAAAAGGCCCCCGAAAATTCTAGGTGACCTTTTTAGGGTAAAAATTCGTTAGGCAATTATACCATTTTTTAGATGTCCGAAAATCCTAGGAGAGGCAGGCAAGCAAGAAATTTTACAACAAATGTTCCGAAAATTCTAGATCTCAAATCGTCTTCCGAACAGATATTTTTCCGAAAATTGTCGCTGGGTGCCCCCTGATTTTTCAAAACCATACAAGACAGGATCTTCTTCGTAATGAAACCGTTTAAATGGGCAAATTCACGTGAAGTTAAATTCTCTTACCATCTCGGTAAAGTTTTTTCTGGACTAAGGGTCTCTCTCTAGCTCTCTCGTCTTCACTGATTTCCCAAAATGGAACTGTATAAAACAGTGAAAACAACTGCTCCTTTTATATCATCTGAGGAGTGATGTGCCCAGACTGGATATCACAACAAATAAGGGAAGATGAACTTGGTTTCAGCGCTGTGGAATGTTTCTACTGCTGAAGCAGGCTTAGATATCCTTGGAAAGAGGGGGACGTTGGAGGATATCCAATACCGCAATACCGTAAGAAATATTGGCAAATACCGAAATACTGCGTCAAAAATCGACCAAATACCGATACCACAGTTATGATCGGTCACGTTTACTTAAAGCTGTGTTCCATCACGCGTGTTTGTTTACCTCAACCATGTATGCACCAGAACAACCTCAGACATTGCGAGAAAACGTGAGAAGACCTTGGGCGCGACGCATTCAACCAAAATTTCCGGAAAGTTCGGTCTAAAACTCAATGAATCGGTTTGGTCCAACCGGAAAAGTTTCGAAAAAACTGGTCCACCTTTTGAGGTAGACCACTTTTTCCGGTCGGACCGGTCGAAATTTTGGTTGAATGGATCGCGCCCCTTGATCGGTACTACGATCGAAAACAGGGGCACCCGACGAGAATATAGGTCAAAACCACTTAAACATAGCATTGTTGAACGTATTTCAGAATTTAAACGGTAGACATAGCCATATTTTTATCCCCTAAAAATTTTTCATCTGTTCGGATTTCCTAGCTGAAAGTCTAGTGATCCGAAAATTATAGGTATCAAAACTTACCTTTTCGAAAATTTCAGCCAGAAAAAAGGCTCCCGAAAATTCTAGGTGACTTTTTTAGGGTAAAAATCCGTTATAAAAATGGGCAATTATACCATTTTTGGGGGGTTCGAAAATCCTAGGAGAGGCGGGCAAGTCTTAGGAATATTAACTTTAATTAACTTTAATTAACCTGTTTAGCTTACTGTGGTTCGTGCTGCACATTGTATTGACCTGTATTAGACAGGAGAGGGCAAATAAATGGTACTGCAATACCGTGAAGGATCTCCTTTTACAGAATACCGTCCCGGGAATACCGTTAACCAAAGGGTGAAAAACCGCATACCGCAGCTGATACCGTAGGGCTAGATGATACCACAATACCGCACATCAAAATCGAAAATACCGCTTGAAAAAAAGCTCAGTACCGTAAACCCCCATGTACATGTATGCATGTCCCCCTCTGGAAAGGAAATCTTTTCAGAATTTATTTATAATTTATTTATAATTTTGCATTTGCTGGTTAACGAGGGGAGTATTAGATCTAATTTCAAAATTTAATCGGACTAATCGAAAACTAAGACCCTCGAAAACTACGACCTAAGACCTAAAACCCGTCTTAGTTTTCGAGATTACACAAACTAAGACCCCCTAAAATCGATTTTGTCGGAATATGAAGTCAAATTGTAACCGAAATAGGTCTCTTCTGTCCGATTCTTTCCACCGAGTTTTTGGTCAAATTTAACGGTAAATTTAGGGGTCTTAGTTTTCGTAATTTCGAAAAGAAAGACCCCTCTTAGTTTTCGTTGTTACGAAAACTAAGACCCCCACAAAACCAATCCGTAAAATATACATGAAGTCGAATAACGACCGTTCAAAGACTATAATTCGTAAAACAACCAAAACCTATCATCCGCGTGCTGACAACCCGCTTCTTCTAATAATTTACAGGTAGCCCAAGCTCGAAATATGAGCATCGGCGAACATCGGCATTATTGCGTAACATTCAACATTCGAAATATAAGGATTTGTATGGGAAAAAAACCTGAGAAAATGAAAGGATTTCAATAAAAAACAGCTTACCTTACTTAAAATGTGTGTGACGTCTCTCCTGTGTGGTCCACGGGCCCATTTATGGCCGGGCTACCTGTGATATTTTGCAGAAAAAAGAGGATGAAAGCCATTAGCTGTGTATAATTGTACACTGAAAATATGCCTTACCCCACTGATTGGTCTATAATTTTAGTTGTTTTGCTTAAAAATCGTAAAATTAGCTTTCCACTGGAGATGGAATTTTGCCTTCATTGCCGGCTCCCTGTGGCGTTACCAGAATATATCTTAATCGCTTCCGATCGTCAAGTGGTCAATGGCGTTATTGGTTAAACATCACACAAAACTACAGGTTTTTTTCCTTTTCTGGCCAGGCGATAGCCAGAAAAATGCTTTCTTAAAAAGGGTGAAAAAAAGAGTATATGCTATATTACGTTTTTAATGAGTTTTTCTTTTATCTTTGCCACCCGGAGATCACCGGAAACCAGGTGAAAAGTTACAATGTCAGGGTAGTTGATAGCCTCCCCGCAGACGTCCTTTGGGGTTCGTTTGTCACGCATTCATTTCTCCCTCACCGTGGGGGAGAAATGAATGCGTGACAAACGAACCCCAAAAGGACGTCTGCGGGGAGGCTAGGTAGTTGAGGGGTAGGATGGGGGCAAGGAGAAATAGACTGTGAGGGATACTGGGTAAAATCACTTATTAAATATAAAATGAATGAATGAACAAATTTCCTGTACTAGCAAGGCATCATCTCGAAAAATTTGCATTTTTTTCCAGAAAAAATGAAATAGACAAACAACAAGAGCCATAATGGCTCTTGACAACCAATCAAAACAAAACGCTCCTTGAGTGATTTTTAGGTAACGCAATCACTGTCGCTGAGACACGAAGGTAAAAATCCATATCCAGCACGTTGAAAGCCAATTTTACGATTTTTATGGATAAACAACAAAAATTGTTGACCAATCGGCGAGATAAGGCATATTTTCAGTGTACAATTATACACAGGTAGTCTATGGCTTTTCATCCTCTTTTTTAAGCCTCAATACTGATATCTCCGCAAATTTTTAGAAGAAGCGGGTTGTCAGCACGCGGATGATAGGTTTTTGGTTGTTTTACGGATTATAGTTTTTGAACGGTCATAATTTGACTTCATATATATTCTGCGGATTGGTTTTGTGAACGAAAACTAAGAGGGGTCTTTGTTTTCGAAATTACGAAAACTAAGACCCCTAAATTTACCGTTAAATTTGACCAAAAACTCGGTGGAAACAATCGGACAGAAGACAATTTGACTGATTAGACCCACTTCGGTTACAATTTGACTTCATACAAGTTCATATTTCGACAGATTCGATTTTAGGGGGTCTTAGTTTTCGTAATCTCGAAAACTAAGACGGGTCTTAGGTCTTAGGTCTTAGTTTTCGAGGGTCTTAGTTTTCTTAACACCAAAACAAAGGTGGCGTACTTCTTTTTCTTCTTATCGGCGCCGAAGCTCAGACTTAAGCAGGAACTTAAGAAAGATTTATCTTTTGCCTTTATCTTTTATCTTTAATTTATCTTTTTATCTTTTACAAAATTTCATTGAGAAGAGGCAAACTTTGTACTGAGCACAGATAATATAGCTTAAATCGTAAATAGTTAGTAGTAGACTGCAAAACAGTCCGTATTTTTGAGTATTCAAATACGCGCGAGCAGTCAAACAAAAGGTCTGGAACGAGGCTGACAAGGCGTGTGACGCTCGCGCGATTCGCGCGCGTAAGACTCCTGCGCCACGCTTTACCGATATTCTTTACTGATTTTAAGAAAAAGAAAACGCCTGTTTTGCAGTCTAAGTTAGAAGATGTTTTATTAATCCTTAACTTATCCTTGACTCATATGTACTCTAATCTGTAAATACATGTTCAAGTTGTTATTATCTCTTTATTTTGAATATGCTGCGTGTACTGATGTGCTGTTAATATATTTTAATATATTACCAAAGTTTTTTAAAAAAAACTTTGGTAAACGCTATCCAGAGTGGAAACGCCGTTTTGCTGAACTCTTGAAGCAGACGAAATCGAAAATGTCCCCAAACGCCAAAAAACAGAGGAAATTCACGTGCAGGCTCGTGACACGGACATAAAACCGCAAAATATTTCATTGAAAAACACGGTGGGATACGGTCTCTTTAGTGTCGCTGTTGCTGACTACGTGAGGAAAATTCTATAGATTGTGATATCTTCCGGGGAAACTTTGACAGGCAACCTGTCAAAGTATAGCGTTTCCCTCACGTAGTCAGCAATGTTTTCAATGAAATACTACGCGGGTAAATGTCTGTGTCAGGAGCAGGCACGTGTTTTTCCGCTTCAGGAGTTGAGGAAAACGACGTTTTCATTCTGTATAGCGTTCTCAAAAATGTCCATTTTCGATGACGATATCTTCAAGTTTTACATTTTCTAACGGACGTTTTGACAGGGTTTAGAGGAAATATAGATGCAGCATATCCTAAAACGATATAGAGACAATAACAACTAAACAATGTAAACTCATTCTACTGACATTGCATTTAACGTGATTCTCTGGTGTTAGACCGCGCATCCTGTTCTGCGCATAACAGCGTGCACTCAAATATTACGCAACGAGGTGGCTTGCTGTCAAAGACCCAAGAAACGGTGAAGAAGTGTGCTTGTGCGATAAGCAAAAATTCGAAATTCTTTTGACCATACATTGAACGCAACCCGGGTAAAACACAGTGGTAAATCGTTGAGATTTTGCGCTAAAAAATTAGATGGCTCGTCAAAACGAATGATCTCGTTTAATAATAATAATAATAACAATAATAATAATAATAATAAACTTTATTCAAGTGTCGTGTAACTTTAGCATGGTGTTGCTAATTGGGGACACCGTAACATAAAAAAACTAATATATACATGCTATAAGTAATAAAAATATAGAGTTATATGTATATGTACAATGTTAAAAAATTGTAGTATTATAGTTTAAGAAAGACATAGAAAACAGCCAGTTGGACATTTCTCGAACAAAAAATTTTCCACGTCCATTTTCTTATAATTTGTCTTTTAAAACTGTTTAAGTCACATTGTGTCCGTACATTTCCCGGTAATTTCCGCCGTAAATAAGGCCCTACATATCTGACAGAACAATAATGTATTTGTCTACATAGTTAGCTCATTTTTTAACATAGTAGAACCTTTAAGATCATAGAAAAAGAGGAAAAGGGTTCCAATTTCATCTGACTCCTCTGTGTAGTTATTTGAGATGAGGACTAATTTGCGATATTCTCAACCATTCTATCCCAGGAGCTCGCAGGAAAATCATGTCATCATAAATACAGAATCAGTTTGATAAAATGGCCCCCCAAAATTCTTTCTTCTATGTAAAAATCACAAAACGTCGTCTCCATTGCCATATATTTGAGCTATTTTTCTTCCCTTTCCGTCTTGAAATATCTACCCTTGTAATAATGGACCATAATAGGCCGCAGCGCCTTTTCACTGAAGTGGTTTTGGAGAAATATACCTTTAAATCGTCCATACTCAAAAGTATGCATAGCTGCTATATAATTATTAGTCCGACTTAACATCTAGAAAAGTGAAAACAAGAATACTGACTCATCACATTGTTAACACTGAAGGCGGCAATAGTTGCCCTTCAGACGTTTGGTTACCCGTCCACGCCCTACTGACGCAAAGACAATACTCGTCACAAATCTTGAAACACTTGTGTGATTTTCCCCTTCCCCAATGTTGATTTGGGTATTACAGTCGTCTCAGTGCTCCAAAATACTCGTGGCTCAACATTGGGGAAGGAAAGGAGCACATTTGAGTGAGAACAAAGGCGTAAAGACTGAATGTAAGAAATTTGGAGAAAATTCAAGAAACACGGCTTCAGTTTCAACGATTTGTGACGAGTATTGTAGCATTCTCAAAGTGCAAAGAAAGTCAGGCAGGCTGTAACTGGCATGTACTAGCCCAAAATTCATTTCAACTAGCCTGAAACCAGGATTACAATATTACTCAGATTACTCTTCTGTAATTTGAATTCCCCAAAAAACTTCACTTGTCCATTGGGAAAGCTAAGAACAGAATTCACCAGCGCAATAGCAAACTCCTCAAGCCTCATGTAATCGGAGACTACTTCCTTTTACGCTGCATTTTCTGTCAATCTATACTTTGACAATTTACCTGGTGGAAATGCTAAAATTGGCCTGTGAGTTCTGTTGGCGTGGGTACATTATAAAAACAGTGTAATAAGATAATGATCCTTTCTGTTTTCAGCTTCTATACTGTCCCATCCAGAAAATCCAGCGTGTTACTGCGGGAGTGCTCTGTGAAATAGCCCAGGACAAAGAAGGTGCTGAAGCCACAGAAGCCGAAAACGCAACTGCTTCTCTGACCGATCTGCTCTATTCAAGAAATGAGGTTATTGCAGCTTATGCTGTTGCTGTGCTTTTCCGTATGTAAAAGGAACAAAGCATTTCTCCCTGAATTTGTTTTATTTATGTTTACTTTGCAACACAACAAGGGTTATTTTGATCAAAAGGCATTACTCTGAGACTGTATGGTGAATGAAATAACTGTTCAATAGGAGCCAAGGTTACAGACTTACGAACACTCTGAGTTATTCAGTTCCCAGGCTCCACTCCTCTTTTGAATCCTTGTAAGTTGTTGCCAAAGCCTTTTCACAAAAAAGCATATTGGGGTAGAGGGTGGACGAGGCGAGACTGGGTATTTTGTACAAAACATCAAGTCATCTGTATATTTTGTTTTTCATTCCGAACTTTGCACCAATTTACATTACTATAAGCTGGATAACTATTGTTTCTCTAGTAAAGCTTTTGTATTTTCCTCTTTTTTGGTTTTGAGGAAGCAAAGGCTTTAACTTCTAATCCTCTGGTCTGCACCGGTTTTTGTCATTAAGCAATAATTTGTTTATTGTTCGCTGCTTAGAAATATGAGGAAAACTGGAGCAGAGGTGTTTCCCGCAAGTGTTTGTGGGATCGCTACTGGGGACGCGCCGGTCAGCTATTTGTTAATTTTTTTCTCTGTCCTTTGTAACAGTCCCAGACTTCTTTGCGTAAGTTAACTCGACCCAGACTTTTTCTCGTTTTTCAAGTGGTGAATTTGCGTATGACAAGCCACAGACTAAGAAACTGCATTCTTTTTTTTGACTGTATTATATATCATTACTTTGCCTTCTTCTTTCGCTTGCTAAGAATATGTTTGTATAGATTACCTAGTGGTAGGCTTAAAAATGCTGAAGAGCCAAATATTTTTAGGTATTTTTAGTCAGGCTTGGCTGTGTCGCTTAGTAGTGTATTACAGTGATTGATGTGAGCAGCTATGTGAAATTAAATTTTATAATCAGGTAAAATCGATAGTCTTTTTTATTTCTCGTTGCACTTGTTTAACCTGTTACAGATGTTTACGTGTGATAAATTTTGCCAAGATTCGGAAGCCATATTTCGCGGTCTTGGGACAACAAAGTAACCTAAATGTTTTTAAGTTCACAATCTCCTCTGACTGCTTTGAACTCGTTCAGATAAACAGAATGCAAGAGACCGTCACAGTAAACCAATGTTCACACTCACTCCATTTCTCCTCTCCCTCTTTCTATGTCACGAAACGCTGGGAGAGAGACTCTCTCTGTTTCCCGGCTTTGCGTGACAGAGAGAGGAGTCAGAACTGGACTATGTTGACACTGTATACCGGACAGCTTTTAGTGCCGACACAAAAGCTCTTCGGTATAATTTATAGTGTGACCACTTAACCGATTTGACTCTCCACTTTAGAGATCACCAAGCGCAGCTTCGCTCCGTTACAGATAGCCTGTTCACAGACCCTCTATTTTCTCATCAAAGTCCGTCGAGCGCGCGTGATAAAAAATGAACCGCGGGGTATTTATTGACCGCCAGCGCAAGGGGGTAGGGGTGAGGGAGGATGGAATATTTTTCTTTCTCGCGCACGCCAGTGTTTTCGAAAAGAACGAAAAGAAAAATAAAACAACGTCCGTGTACAGGCTACATTACAGAAATCACACCGAAATCACCGTTCTTTTGTGTTCACAGAAGCCATATCCGGTATGGTTTCCGTACCGGCGCCAAAGATGTCCGGTGTAGTGTAAACACCCATCCGTATCACGCCGAAAATTGTCACCGTTCTTATGTGTGAATACCCTGGGTGCAAGAGGCTTTTCAGGCGCGGTTTCCGGTTTCGGTCAGTCTTTACCCGCGCATGAAAAGCCTCTGGCACCCAGGGCATTCACACATGAGAACGGTGACAATTTTCGGAAATAAGTGACCCGCGCGAAAAGCTTCGCCGCTCGTGTCTTCGGCCTTCGGCCGACAAAACGAAGCTCCCCGTCGCACGCGAGAAACAACCTCTGGTACCCGGGGTAATGTGTGAACGGAAACCCCGTTCAGGCAAATGAAGAGTGAAAAGGAGAAAAATAAAGTGGAAAGTCTAACGAAGACAAAAGAAATAACATTTTCAACTAAATCTCAACCCTCAAAGTCGGCAACTCCCAAAACTTGTTTCGTTTTATGGGGTAACGTATACTTTTTCCGCTTCCTTTTAAGGCACCAACTGGTCGAATCCCCTCATTGTCTCGATCTTGTATCTTTTAGCGTGCCGATCAGAGTGGACTGGGAAAAATCCATCATGAGATTGAGTAATTTTAATTTTCAGTGAGCAAAAACCTTTTTCGCCGGCGTGGAAGTAGTCTGTTACACAGCCGTTTTTAGTGTCGTCACGCAACGCTCCTCGCCCAAAATTCCCCTTTCGCCTTCCTTTTTTAACGCCTGCCACGCAGGCTAAAACCTTTTAAGCCATATCGCACTTTTTTTACACTTTTCAAGTGCTACAAATGTACATTTGTAATGAGTCATACGAGATAACTCCAAATCAGTAAAAGGTTCCTATGGGAGCCCGAGAAAATAAATTTCAAATTTCTCAGGAATTGAGAAAATGATAGGTAAAATCGTTTTAAGTAAGATTTCATTTTGTGACATTTGAAGCTTTTGAATTTTTGTTTTCTCGGGCCCCCATAAGAACCTTTTCTTTGTAGTTATTTCATATAACTTATTACATTTGTAGCCCTAAAAAAGTGCTAAAAAGAATGCAATAGGATTGAAATTATTCTGGTATACGGTCTTTGTCCACTGAAAACTAAAATTACTCTACTTCCAAATGGATTTTTTCTTAAATTTTCGCTTGTCCAGAGGCGTACCCAGAAATTCCAGAGGTTTTCTAAATCAACTCTACCCCCAGTCTCTCTGGTGAGGTAATCATCTCTCGTCGTCTTAGTCTTCATGCAGGAAGCAGTTTATGGTTTTACGTTTGCCAAAATCGGGGAAACCGCATTTTGTTTGAAAAATTGTCCTTAATACGTTAAAGCGACTGCAGTGTTTTTCAGGTGGGCATTCCGTTTCTTGACCGAATTGATTTGATTGGTGTAGTAAATTTGGGAGATTCTTTCACTCTTGAGAATGAGAAAGTTGCCCCTCTTTGGGGTACAACCTATGAGTTGTTATGGTGTGCTCCGCTCGATTGGGGGTGGTTGTGGGAGGGGGGAGGTGGGGTTGGTGGTGTAATAAAAGGTGTATAGAGGGTCCCGATATGTTTGCGAGATGCGGGAATTTTCCTCATTTGAAGGGCGGGATTCGGCATCTAAATGAAAAATGGGGGGCCACTATTCGGGATTGAAAGTACGGTAAAGGCGGGATGCCGAAACAACCTTTCTGGGGTCTGTTTTCGGATAGGTCCGGTAACTTTTCGGGTTTGAAGGCAAATTTTGAAATCAATACTTTTTGAATAGTAGCATAGTTCCTAGCTCCCAAACCGGTCCATTTTGCGTCGTTAACTGATGTTTCAGGTTCATCGTATTATTTTCAAAAACACAAAACCAAAACAACGACTTTGGAGCCAGCTTATAGCTAGGCCATCTTTCAATTAGAACCTGTTAAACTCAATATAAAAAGTGATTGCTAAAGCGAGACATTTCAACTATGTGTTTCCTTTCTCTTAAGTAAGGCTTCTCTCTACTCATGTGTTACTTTCTGTATAACTTGCTCTTAATTTCAACCTTTACAAAACTTCGCACAGAAAATGTGTCAGCTCGAAGTGACATGCAATGTGCGGAATGCATAAATTGACTTTTTTCATTTACTATATGGTAACGCTAATTCTTTCTAGAGGTTAGCCTGTACACAAACGTTGTTCCGCGCTCGACGGACTTCGAAGAGAAAATAGAGGGTCTGTGAACAGGCTATCTATAGGTAACGTGGTCTCCATTCAAGTGACCTCCTGATCCTCGAATTCCAAGTTCATTTCCTTATCACGTGATTTAGATGCTTGGGCCGATGAAATAGCGCTGCGCGCAGTTCTATTTATAGACCCGAAACTCAGACAAACAAACTGAACTTTATAAAACATCAGCGAATTCCTCACTTTTGTTTAAAGATGTCATGTTTGTCGGTCTTTTGTCATTAAAATGAGAAAAATGGCAAAACTCAGACAAAAATTGCAAATTAGTCACTCTGACGTCATTGGCGCGCTACGCTATTGATAAAACGCCCTCTACGCGCAACCATGCGAAGTTGAGTCGTCCTAGCTAGTATGCAGGGCGTTGGTGGATAATACTTTCGAAGTTTGTTCTCTATCATCCATCCCAGCCATAAAATTTTGACTTCTTGTTGTTAGGAACATTCCTGCCAGTATGGGCTGACTTACTTTTGACAGCAAGCGCCCAGCTATGTCAACTTATCAAGCTCGATCGCATCTATGTTCTCTGCAGATTTTCCGCATCGACGCATGCTTATGGTAAGAACTGAAATTAGTATTCAAGTGATCTCTTAGTATACTCTGTCAGTGTCTTCTAATCGAACCTTCAACGAGATTGCATGTAACATATCATGTCAGGTTTTTGAAGTGATCTTTTAAATTATTAGTCGGAGGAGGGAAATCGCGTGAGTCCTGATCATGATAATATAATCAATTTCTTATTGACAACGAAACTCATAAAGCTTACCCTCCTGGAACGAACACATTGAACCTCTGTTAGTCGAATTAGTCATTTACCCGGTCGTTTATAGTTAGTTGGCAGACCATTTAAATTTCGGCAGTATTAATTTGAGAAATGTTTTAGTTTGCACACGGTTTTGCAGAATACCAGTTGTATTAGAAACCCGCAGGTCATCTCAGGGGGGCATCCCCTGCACCCTCCCCCTAGATCCGCCCCTGCTACGGGAATGTATGACATACATGTTGTATTTATCGTTCCAATTCCAAACGATATAAGAAAGACAGAGGAATATGCAAATTCCTAGTTTCTTGCTGTTCCAATCTAAGTAATGATAAAGTAAAGGCCAGGTCTGAAAACGGGCGTGAAAAATGACACTTTTTGGTCTGAAATAGGGTCAGGATTTGAAGAACGGGGCATCACATCCCCACCAAGAATTCCCAGGAGTACCCCCCCGCCTCCTGGCTGGTATTAAAGCTTCCAATACTATTTTTCTATCCTGCATCACAGACATAATTTAACCTCAGTTAGTAATGTCTGTGAAGCTGCACCGACATCCTTGTTCTGCAAGGGCCCCCAACAGACTTGATGAATTACCAGAAGTTAATGTACATTTAAAGTTTCTTTCATGCTATGACAGAGTCAATGAATTACGGGATGAACGTTTCAAGTTTCTTTCATGCTGATTGGCAAATTGACAATAATGACTTTACGAATTAAAAGATTTACCATTCTTCATCACAGAAGCAGCCTCACAGACATGGAATGGTACTTATGCAAGCCATTCGTTAACATCACATGAGGCAAAATTGTTAAAATATTACATTTTGGCAATCCCCACATCGTGCATTTTGTACAAGTAAAACGTGCAAAATATAATGAACGCCAAAGGTTTCAATCGATCTCTAATTAATGTGAAGGAAGAAGCTAAGAAACACTTAACTTACAGGTTAAAAATTCATATAAAATTATTGTCTTAAAGTTTGGAAAATTTGGCAGCACTGTACGTATCAAATGCATGGCAGCTGGCATCTTAATTGTTGTGCTCGCTGTCTTTCTTATTTACATGTAGAATACTGGGAAGACCAACCTTATTCTACTGATATTCTGTAAAATTTCCATACGGGTTCATTGTCATTCCCAGATATTTATAAGATTTAACATTGTTTAGTTTATTTACTCCATACTTAAACGAGTAGTTATTTAAGGACTTGCCATGTGAGCGAGAAGCGATTGTTCCGTCATACAGACTTGACTCTTAATCTCATCCAGTTGTTGTAAGATAAGTTTTATTGACTCCTCTGTCGATGAAGTTTAATCCAGCTGAGTGCCTTAAATTCGGACGATAGTTTTGAATTTAGATTTGCAATTTTGTTTGGCCAATTTTTGTACCTCGTTACCGATTTCTAACTTCACTGCTTGGATGCTTTCTTTGCAAGAGAGTTGGGGGGATCTAGGGGGAGGGTGCAGGGGGTGCACAGCCCCCCCTGAGATGACCTGTGGTTTTCTAATACAACTGGTATTCATCAAAAGAAAAAAAAACTATGTGGTTTATTGGTGTTGAAGTAGAGCAAGAGACGAGTGCACCCCCTCCTAAAAAAAATCCTGGATCCGCCTCTGATCGAGGTGGGCACCTTTTTTGGGGAGGCCACTGAGGTGTTACAAATGAAAATGATTGTTTTTTCTTTTCTTAATCCTGGAGATGGTCACAATATTGTAAAGCCCACCAATCATATGCCCTCGTACAGTACATGTATGTCTCGGCTGGGCATGGGGGATACTTACATTGACTTGTGTATGACTTGCAGTACCATCAGCCAGGTAGCGCAACAGTGCCAGTTCTAAAGCAATAATAATTTATTATATTTATATGTAACTGGAAGAACTGACGTTCTTTGTCTTGATTCATTGCCCTTGATTTCATTAAAGGTTACTGCTACCAGTCAGTTCAAATTTCAAGATGTGTGGGTTTCAGAGGTCAAGGATTCATGTACCAAGCTTTGGTAAGGCTTTTTTATATTATTCATTTGTTGTAATCAGAATTTCAGTACCTCATGTTTATGATAAAATCCCCCCTTGGGTGGGGGAGGAGACACTACAGAGAAGTACCGCCAAGGCCTTAAACCTTTTTCTATTAATTAAAACAAAAACAGTTCATTCCTGTCTGTCCAACCCCGTGGGGATATTTTTTTATTTTATTTTTTTTTTTAGAGATCTTTATTACCACTACATCACTTACAACACTTTCACTACAAAATTTAAGGTTACAAAAAATTACAATTAAGAATTAAGATTCCAACGATAATTTAATACAACATACACTGCAACCAGGCTTGCTTCACGCATACGTAGATTAGATTATAATCATTTACAGTAAGGAGAGGAGAGGCTTCCATTGTGAAAGAAATTTTGCTTTTTGTCCTTTGGAATAAAAAATCGATCTTTGCACAATTAACTTGTCTTTAACGAATTCAAGAAAGTGATCAAAGCTTGGGGGTTTAATTTCGCTCCTTTGCAGGAAGATATGTCTCTTGCCAAGAAGGATATAATAGTTAAGGATTTGCCTTTTAGGATCTTCGGGATTATAGCCACACATTATACTTAAGTCATCAAATAGCAAATATTCACCACTGTGAGTTTTCCACCAGCTAATTACTTCAAACCAAAACTTTTGAATTACTATACAGTTAACTAGCATATGGGAGAGCGTTTCTAGGGAATCACAATGTATGCAGAGAGGAGAGTTCAGGGGCACCCAACGACAATTTTCGGAAAAATATCTGTTCGGGAGACGATTTGAGATCTAGAATTTTCGAAACATTTGTTGTAAAATTTCTTGCTTGCCTGCCTCTCCTAGGATTTTCGAACATCTAAAAAATGGTAAAATTGCCCATTTTCAGCGGATTTTTACCGTATAAAGGTCACCTAAAATTTTCGGGAGCCTTTTTTCTGGCTGAAATTTTCGAACGGGTAAGTATTGATCCCTATAATTTTCGGATCACTAGACTTTCAGCTAGGAAATCCGAACAGATGAAAAATTTATAGGGGATAAAAATATGCCCATATCCACTGTTTAAATACTAAAACACGTTTAACAATGCTATGTTTAAGTGGTTTTGAACTATATTCTCGTTGGGTGCCCCTGAGAGTTTACGATTTTCATTCTGTGTAACAGAACCCCATGTGGAAGAATATTATGAACAATCTTATATTGAAATATGCTTAATTTTGTTTCTTTAGTTATTTTAAATGGAAGCATATAAATGGAACTAAGTTTGGAACTGTCCAATCCTTGCCTGCATAGTCGAAGGCTAGCCAACGGTTCTACAAATTTCCTTTGAATAAGTATATTGCGAACCTTCTTGCTAGTAACCACGTTAATTTCCTTAGTTGTATTTTGTTCCATATCTTTATTGTTCATGATAAATCCCGGTCTCAAAGCGCACTTCCATCTATAAGGTATAGCTGATATTAAACCAAATAACTTAGTAAAAGGCGCCTTGAGGGCAGTTTTTAAAAGAAACTTATTAAGTGTGAGGAATCTGTTTTTTTCATCTAGTAGGTCTTTAATTCTAAGTATACCAGCTTCATGCCATTCTTTCCAATATACTGATTTACCGTCTATTAAAATATGCTTATTATTCCATAAGATT
Source organism: Porites lobata (assembly GCA_942486035.1). NCBI lineage: Eukaryota > Metazoa > Cnidaria > Anthozoa > Scleractinia > Poritidae > Porites > Porites lobata. The sequence goes on from CALNXK010000158.1 coordinate 567,077, forward strand.
ACATTCTCAACACAGATTTCATTGTCCGAAGTTTGCTCTCGGACTTCCATGAGGTGTTAAGAACATCAGCGTAAAATATTGGTAAGTTGTTTAGGCCTAGAAATTTTACATCATAATCACAATCAAAAAATAAATGGCCCTCCAACATTTTTCAAATAAAATAAAGGAATTAACATCCACTGATCCTCTACACCATTCTTCATTCTTTGAACCCAAGCACTTTGTAACGACTTGGATATAGTCTCAAATTCTGGTAAATCCAGCCCTCCTCTTTCTTTTGGACCTATAAGAGTATCCCTTTTTATCTTTGGTTTCTTGTTATTCCAGACAAAATCTGTAATCAATCTATTAGGGATATCTATATAATGAGGCGGTGTATGTATGCACGAACTTACAAAGATAAGTTTCGATAGCCCTAATGTTTTGGCGATTGTTATCTTGCCATAAAGTGAGAGATCTCTTTGAGACCATATATTAAACAGCTTTTGAATTTTACATATCTTTTGTGAAAAATTTTCCTGTTCGCAAAGTTTTAGATTGTAAGAGAATGATATCCCTAAAGCGGAGATAGGCCTTTGTGGCCACTGAACTCCAAATAGTGTATCAGTCCTATTTGCGTTTTGTCCAAGCCACATTGCTTCAGATTTACTTTGGTTAAACTTTAAACCGCTGCAATCTTTAAATAGGTCTAATAACTCTAACAGTTTCCCAAGCGACTCTTTATCTTTGCAAAAGGAGGTGGTGTCATCGGCATTTTGAGATAATTTTATTTCTTTGTTTAAGACTCGAATTCCCTTTATATGTTCATCAGCTCTTATTTAGCAAGACAGTAATTCTGCGGCTGAAATGAACAACAAGCCAGACAAAGGGCAGCCTTGTCTTACTCCTCTCTTTAAAGTAAATGACTCGGAGGCGAAGCCGTTGTTTATTATGCAGCTAGAAATGTTTGTGTACAGAGTTTTCACCCAAGTCTTAAAGTCGGGTCCAAATTGAAAGGTATCTAGAGCTTTAAATAGGTACTCCCATTCTAAACTATCAAATGCTTTTTCAAAATCGATAAATAAAGCAATTCCCTCTATGTCCTGGTCAACGGTGAAATTGAGGATGTCGCTTATAAGTCTGATGTTTTCACCGATAAATCTTCCCTCTACGTAACCAGTTTGTGTGTTATTTATAACTGCCGATAGAACCTTTTTTAGTCTGAGAGCTAAAGCTTTAGAGGCAATCTTATAATCCACATTTAAAAGTGAAATAGGTCTCCAATTTTTAAGATACAATAAATTTTTGTTCTTTTTTGGAATAAGACGTATGATGCTTTGTCTTTGAGAAATTGACAGCTCACCTTTATGGAATCCATAATTAAAACTGTTTACCATTATCTTGCCTAATTGACTCCAGAAGAAGCTGTAAAATTCGGCAGTAAAACCGTCATTGCCAGGGGATTTGTTTTTTTGGAAACATTTTAAAGCATTCCAGCACTCATTCTCCGTCAGCAAGCCTTCGTAGTTCTTTCTTTGTTCATCATTCAGCTTTTCTACCTTGTCATTATCGAAGAACACTTTGAATTTAGGATCGTTTACTTGAGGATTTTGCGAGGAATATAAGGATTGATAAAATCTTTTCTGTTCTTTTAGGATTTCCTTTGGGTCCGTGATATATACTGCTTCCGTTTTCTTGTATAAGGCTGGTAATGCATTTATTTTCATAATTTCGTCTCTCAAGATTAAGAAAATATTTCGAACTTCGTTCGCCGAACTCATGCCAACGGGCCTTGGAGCGCACACATGCTCCTCTTGCCCGGTCGTAGGAAATCTTATCCAATTCATTCTTAACTTTAATGTATCTCTGGACGGCTTCTGCTGATGGGTAGTTTTCACCCGTATTTCCCAGTCTTGAGACTTCCTGTACGAGATCTTTTTCATAATCTTTTTTCATTTTAGCTTTCTGTTTTGAATAACTAATTGTAAACGTCCTTATTTCCATTTTAATCAACTCCCATAAGAGTCCGTGATCTTCAAGATCCTGATACTTGTTTATAAAGTGCGGAATTTTAAACATTAATTTTTCTGCATATTCATCATCTTCTAAGAGGGAGGAATTGAATTTCCAGAATCCAGGTCCTCTTGGGTATTTCTCATTAATTGGCAATTCCAACGTCACTAAAGAGTGATCGCAATGTGCAGCGTGCTTGATTTCACATTTCTGTACGGGGGAATTTTGTAATAGTTGACGGGCTATTAGCCAATAATCTAATCTGCATTTTATTTTCAAGTCAGATGTTCGCCAAGTAAATTGTTTTTCTTCTGGATGTAGCGTTCTCCATACGTCGTCTAAATCTAAAATACACATCAGTTGCTCGATCTCACTGGCGACATTCCTTCTTGACGAAACATCACGTCCTCCTTCTTTATCGGTTTTGGAAAGAGGGCAATTAAAATCGCCACCTACTATAATGTTGTCGTTGGGAAACTGTTCAAGTAAAGATCTGAGTTGTTTAAAAAATATAATTTGCGCGTTATCATTATTGGGTGCGTATAAATATTGGCACAAATAAATTTCTGATCATCTATACAAAACTGCAGGATAAGAATCCTGCCGTTTTCACAACAAATTTCATTTTCTACTAGCACTTTGAGTCGAGGATTAAACAGAATTGCTACTCCTTTGCTGTGTTTACTTCCATGACAGAAGTACACTTTACTACCCCACTCGTTACTCCATAATTTTTCTTGGTCAGTAGAGCTATATGTCTCTTGCAAGAAAATTATTGAGTACTTGTTAACGTGCAGTTGCCGAAAAATAGCTCTTCGTTTTCTTGAACTATTTAAACCCCTAACATTTAACGTAATAAAAGTTAACTTATTCATATTAACGAATAAATATCGATATCTTAATAGTTTCACAATACAGAAGCCTTCTTAAGCTAAAGCCTGGAGAAAACATTGCATCACTTACAACATAAAAACGAAAATTACCTTTCATGAAACAAATTAAAGGCATTGCCTGTGAAGTTCTTTTAACTCCAACAATGGGTAGAATGTGAGATTAAAGTTGTTGTTGGTCAGTATCACTCCGACGGCGTTGCTAGGTTAACTCTTTGCCTCTTCCATTTCATGGCGTAGTTTTGCTAGTTCTTCTGTTCCTACGATTCTGTGACGGCCATTGGCATCGACATATTTGAGTATTGCAGGATATGCGATGTAGACTTTCCGGTTGTCTCCGAGTTTCTTCTTTAGAAACTTTCTGTAGGGCACGAGCTCTTGCCTCCGCCGTTGGGTTTTTTTGGCGAAATCCTCACTTATACCGATGGCATTTCCGTTTAACGGGTTATCCTTTAGACGAGCGGCGGCATTCCTTAGTACCTTCATCTTATCCGTGTATCGAAGAAAAGCGACGTGCATTGGTCTGGGACCCTTTTCACCAGCAGAAGGCGTTTTGCTTGGCGTGCGGTGTGCCCTCTCCAGCTCAACATGGCCACATATCGTTTCAAGGCCCATATGTTCAGTGTTCTCCTTATCAGGCGGTAACCGGTAAAATTTACCGCCTGAAGCAACACTTCTTACCGCCTGCAACTGCTTAAAGGTTTACCAAAATTATGCGAGTTGTGATCCGATTAAATCGTCACAAGAAAATGAATGAATATGTGGAAAAGTATAGCTACCTAAGTACAAAACCTACAGCCCAAAAATAATGCACGTTCAGGAACTTCTTTTTGCGTCTGCAAGCTGGAAACTTCCTGCGGCTTTTTGCAGGGCGCTTGCGCTTGAATCCAGCAAGACGCAAGAACTTCTTTTGCAGTTATAAACTTAACCACAAGAATTTCTTAAAATTATCTTGTGCAAAGGTAACCTTTTAAGCGAGGAAATGTGTACAATTTTGATTTAAAAAAAGCACCTCTTCAAAAAATAAGGAACGATCGTAGTATGTTTCGCAAAAGAGCCGTGTAATTTGAGACCGCACGTGCAACTGTGTCAACTTAAAGCGCTCTCGGAAAAAAAAAACATGCTAAAGTAAAGTAAGGAATATTTTCACTAAAGGCTCTTTCAACTTAGCGCAATAAAGTAATAACAATTCCCATGTTTTCTTGTGGGCAGAAATTCAACGCCTTTGGTTTGTTTGCCGAGACTATGGTATTGTACTATGAAATGATCCAAATAATCGAAATGTTCGAAACTACAGGTCGTTTTGTTAAACAAACGCCTCACACGCTTTATCTAACTTTGGAAAAGCTAAACGATTGAAGTGTTCAATGCGGTAATTTTCTAGCTTCTTGCGGTGAAGATTTTTGATTTCTTTCATTTCAAAGTTCTTGCGGGTAAACCACAAAGGGTCCGCAAAAATACGGCACTTTCACTTCTTGCGGTGGCTTGCATGTTCTTGGGGCGCAGCAACTTCTTACGCCACTTTTTGCGCGTGCATAATTTTGGTTCTGTACTAATACTGTATATGCAGCTTTCCTTTTTAGGGACATGCATTTTGCAGACAGTAAAATTATTGGAATCAAACGTTTTAATTTGTTTTCTAAAGATAACGACAGCAGATTTGCGTAAAATAGGTCTTAAAATATGGGAATTACAAATTTCCCAGTGAAGGCGGGTCCATGTCCCTCACTCCACTGTCCCCCCCCCCCCCCCCCTCTTAGAAAAGTATATATTTTTTGCCTTACCGTCCCTGAATGGTCCCTTACCTGCTGAGCTAAAATTTAGGGAGAACACTGTATGTTGCGTAATAAAATCCTGTACAAAAGAGATGCAATCTCCTTTTTCGGCTTTCTCTGGTATATTGTAGAAGACTAAGTTGTTCCTTCTTGACCTGTTTTGTAATTCTTCGATTTCATCCTTCAGCGCATCGACAGTGGCGTTATCTGCTTTTGAGTCTAAATCCGTTTTTACCTTCTGCAGTTCTGCTGTCATAGAGTTAAGTCCTCTTTCCATGTCACCTACGGTATTTTCAATCTTCAGCAGTCTTCCGTTTATTTGTTCAAGCACGTCTAGCTTCTTTAGCTTTTCATGTATGCTTTCCAAGATGGCGGCGCCGGCCTCATGTTTATGTGGTGGCGTTCTTTCATCTTCACTGCTTAAGCATGCCTCTTGTCTCGCTCGCTTTTCGTTGGGCATAACGGAAAGGAAAAGCAAAGATTCTCCAAATAGTTTGAGGCTGATTTGGCTAATTTCCTGAAACTGATATAGTGAAACGGCAAGGTAGCGTCGGAGCGACAAAAAAACACGACTACTCCATTTGGCGCCCAGTCCCAACCCACCCCGTGGGGATATACCTGTACATGTACACCTAAGTATCATCTAGACAGTTGAGCTCCTTCTGCCATTATATTCCACGGATAATACTATATTTATCCCAGGTGTACTGACTGAAGGAATACTCATGATAAATAGCATTAATGCAAAAGATGTTAGCAAAGTGTGAGTCTAGGGGCACCTTCTTATTCAACCCCAAATTCTGGAAATTTTGGTTAGAAAGCAAATGGAACAGACCATCTTGGTTCAGTTTGGCCAGAATATTTGACAACACCTTTGAAGGTAGTCCACTGGTGCAGGGTTCTCAATAGATTTTTAAGTAGGAGGTGATCACTGATAAAGTAGGAGGCTCTTCAGCAAAGCCAGAGGTGTCAAAACAAAGCAAAGAAAAGCGACTTAAACACAAAGTAAGCGGCTATAAATCCCAAAGTAAGCGGCGATCAATCGCCGGGTGCCCCCTTCTATTGAGAACCCCGCTGGTGTGACTGAAATGACCCTTTTAATTTGACGTAATTGTTGTCCCTGCTCCTACTCATCTGTATCCTGCTTACAAGTACCTACCCAAACACACAGTGGCTTGGGTTTGAGGTCTGTACAACTGGAATGTACTGTTCCATTAGGTGTGTGGAATTTCCAAAATTTCAAACAAGAATTTTTGTTGAATGGAATGCACCATAAAGCTAGATGTGGTTGGCGTTCATCTGTTGTGTCTTGGGTTGACAAGAAGTTTTAAAAATAATTTGAAAAATATACCATAGCATTATAATTTGGTTAAATGTAATTTAACTAAGTTAACCACCACGAGCTTAGCGGTGAAGCGGTTCATAAGCTTAGCGGTCAAGCGGTTCACAAGCATAGCGGTTAAGCGGTTCACAAATATAGCGGTCAAGCAGTTCACAAGCTTAGCAATTAAGCGGTTCCCAAGTTTAGCGGTCCACAAGTTAAGCGGTCTAGCGGTCCACAAGCTTAGCGGTCAAGCGGTCTACAAGCTTAGCGTTCAAGCGGCCCACGAGCGTAGCGGGCATCCAGCGGTCAATCCCATAAGTGCAGGCTCACATGGTTTGTGGTAGCTTTGTACACAGCTAAGATCTGCGAGTTCTTCATCGAGCGTTTGTGCAGTGGTGACGGGTGCCTGGAATGGGGGCTCATGGCTGGGTTGCGGGGATTTGCCAGCCATGGGGGCAGTTTTCTATCTAGGGGCTGGCTGGCTACAGTGGAAGCCCCTGGGTATCCCAGGCACCCACCTTTCACTTAAACGAGGCAGTTGGTTAACTGTGTCTTGGTAGCACATAAGGTTGTACCCAAAGTACAACGTATCCAGGGCTGTCATTAAGAGGCGTGGGCTGGGGATTTCCCCTGGCTACCCTAAACATTACTTCCAGTTATTTTCATAGGAAAAATAGAACCAAAAGTAATCTCTAGCTGTTTGTTTCCCTGCCTACTTGTTGTTCGTATCCAGCAACTTGAAATCGTGGTGACAGCCCTGCTTATCACTACATTTTTTATCTTTATTATGTAAACAACAATGAAATACCAGGTGAGCTTTTCATGACTAACTTGTTATTTTCACATACACATGAAAAGATTTGCATTGTTATCATTACATAAGAAATCGCACCTTGTGGCACTGGTGCCTCTGACAGCAGTGCCTTTGTCAAAGTAATTTTGATGTAACTTCAAAATTGCCGACAATTTACCTAACTTGAATCTAAATATTATTGAATGTTGACATGCTCACTACTCAACCAGAAAACAAAAATACAAAGAAAAAGATGATGTATGAACAGAACATTGTTTTAAAATTTCTTCGTGAGGTTCGGAAATATTTAAAGAAGGGAAAAAAGGTAGACAATATTCCACCAGAGGAGATGAACCTTAGTGAATTCATTATTGCTGCTAGGACGAAGAAAGGGGAACAATATGAGCCATCTTTTCTCAGAGGAATCTTATCAAGCGTTTACTGTTACATGTATCTTGCAAGGCGTGAATATGGGAAAAGGCTATTCATTGATCCTGAATTTATGAGATTGAGAGACACATTGAAAACAAAGCAAAAAGAACTAAAAAAAAAGGCGCTCACTTGTGAAATATTTTTTTAGCACTCAAAAAGAAATTTTGTATACATAATATACTCTATATACATGTATCTTATACCTCGATCATGGCCTGTATTTTTTGGGGGGTTTTAATTTTTGTAATTTCTTTCCACTGTACATAAACAGTTGCAACCTTAGAGCACGTCCTGCAAAATGACTTCCACAACTTAGAAAGACAACTTACATGGAAATTTAATTTTGTAGTAGATAAAAATTCAGGTTAATCCTGTATTCAACCTTCTTTGATATTGGATATTATCACGATAATATCACGTTAGAATCTACTAGAGTCTATTTAGATCATCCTTTCCTCTTTCCTGAATGCAATGATTTTGGATTATCGTGATAAAACCTTCCAAATTGCATATTGACAAATCACCAACATTGATCAACATTAGCTGAACATTTAACAAGGCACATCTTTTCTACATATATCACAGGTAGCCCAAGCTCACTATGAGAGCCGTGAACAACATTATCCTACTTAGCTAATTAATTATTCATACAGCAAGAAAATTATAAGACGTTGTATGGAGAAATATTCTTTGCTCACTAAATTAGCAAAATGTACATTGAATATCGCTTTGAAGCTTACCTTTAGCGTCTTCTTGTTTTTCTTTGTATTCTGACTGCATTTCAGACCTCCTAGGCACTGTTTAAGGCCTTTTTTGGAGCGGTAGAGAGAAGAGAAGAGAAGGTTGGCAAACCTCTCTTGACCGGCTCCGCTCTCGGCGGCGATAAATTCCGTGACATTTGCGACATGGAGACAATACCGCCAGAAACAGATGTCCTGATAAATAACGCACATTTTGCATCATTCACATTGCCAAAATTCCCCTTTCGAAGGTCCTAAATCGCCAACGAAGTGGGCAATACACGGCTGAGGTGAGACGAGTCGAGAGCAGACCCGCAACGGACTCCAACCGTCACGTCGACAATTCAAACCGTCGCGGGCTGGCAGGGTCAAATTGTTCAACCGTCAAAGGACAATTGGAGCATTTAGCCTACTGGGCACAGTAACTGATTTTTCACTTCTCACATTGCACTCCGGGGTCGCGGAAGTCAAGCATCGCGTGTGATAGTGACATGTAATATCAAAACATGTCGCGTTGTTAATGTTTTGATCTCTACTCTTCTTTTTAAAAAGCGTTTGACAATGGTTTTTTATGTATGATTTAGAAAAAAATTTTGCAATAAGAATTACTACGGCTGTAAACAGTTGTTAGCTATTTTTTCTCCCTTTTTCAACAAGTGGCAGTAAGTAGCAAGTTTGGGGACAGGATCTTCCGGCAGGTGCTCTTATCTATTGTGAGTGGAAAGGAAATATGTAAATAAATATTTCTTTGAATTTTCTCTTGGTAATTCTGCCACATTAGCTACACCAATTTCAAGATCAAATTATACATCAGCTGCTTACAGCCCAAGCAAACTATTTCTGAAATATGAATTCCAAATGTAGTAGCTATTTTTGCATTGATTGGATTTCTTGACGTACTGTTAATCATGGCAGAAAGGTAGGATGAAGTTTTGTAATCAAAAGATTGCATTGTTTCTCGTTGAACATGCACTTACAAAGTATTTCATTTTGCAAAACAACCTTCATTTCAGTCTAACAAATGAACAAAGGGCTGTGTTGAACTGTGCCTCATTGGGTCATAATCTATTAGTTAGTGGACAAGCCGGAACAGGAATAGAAGTGAAGTGAAGCTGAAGTGTAGAAGTGAAGCTGCCCTCGTAAATTTCAAAATTACGACAGACCCTAACAAGAAAAATATTATGCAGTCAACTTTAAGAATTGAAGATAAATCAAGGCGAATCCAGGGTATTATTTTTTTTCTAAATCATACATAAAAAACCATTGTCAAACGCTTTTTAAAAAGAAGAGTAGAGATCAAAACATTAACAACGCGACATGTTTTGATATTACATGTCACTATCACACGCGATGCTTGACTTCCGCGACCCCGGAGTGCAATGTGAGAAGTGAAAAATCAGTTACCGTGCCCAGTAGGCTAAATGCTCCAATTGTCCTTTGACGGTTGAACAATTTGACCCTGCCAGCCCGCGTCGGTTTGAATTGTCGACGTGACGGTTGGAGTCCGTTGCGGGTCTGCTCTCGACTCGCCTCACCTCAGCCGTGTATTGCCCACTTCGTTGGCGATTTAGGACCTTCGAAAGGGGAATTTTGGCGATGTGAATGATGCAAAATGTGCGTTATTTATCAGGACATCTGTTTCTGGCGGTATTGTCTCCATGTCGCAAATGTCACGGAATTTATCGCCGCCGAGAGCGGAGCCGGTCAAGAGAGGTTTGCCAACCTTCTCTTCTCTTCTCTCTACCGCTCCAAAAAAGGCCTTAAACAGTGCCTAGGAGGTCTGAAATGCAGTCAGAATACAAAGAAAAACAAGAAGACGCTAAAGGTAAGCTTCAAAGCGATATTCAATGTACATTTTGCTAATTTAGTGAGCAAAGAATATTTCTCCATACAACGTCTTATAATTTTCTTGCTGTATGAATAATTAATTAGCTAAGTAGGATAATGTTGTTCACGGCTCTCATAGTGAGCTTGGGCTACCTGTGGTTTGATAAAAAGTTTGATAATGTTCGATGTTAGACCTGTTCTAGATCGATTATTAAAATCTGATAACTATCCGATAAAATAATGATATCTTTTTATTATCGCAGCTTTATGGAATTTCCCTTGTTTTTTCACCCTCATTTTTCGTAGGAGACAAAAAAGAAATTTCGGTTTAACCTGAGAACAGATTTTACCTACAATGCTTTCACATGTTGATTTGCCTATATTTGTGACTCAAGTTATAAAGGAATGGTTGAATGCAGTTGTTAATAAATAAATTCCCACTTGGAGAACCAGTTTGACCAATCCCAAAAAATAATTTGTGCCTGCAAAATACAAAAAATCACCTATCTGTAAAATTAAACTCTCACAAAAATAAAATGTGAAATGGTACTGTTGCACCATTATTAAGTATACTTTCTTTCTTTGTTCCTATTGTAGTGTTCATGTCTGCAGTGTTAAAGGATTTTTAGGATTCCTGTGATGTCCAGGCTGATGGAGGTAAGAAAAATTGATCATCTGTTAGTTATAGTGTTGGTCTAGTGAAGGTTGATTGTAAATTCTCGGTATTTACATCTTCATTCTCTAGTTGTAAGGGTTTGAGGTTTGAGAAGTTTGAGCTGTGGCTCTAAATTTTGGTGGAGGGATGTTAGTTATGTCAGACCCGAATGAGGGCCCTTTGTGTTGTCAATTGATGGATTTCCTTACACAGTAAACTATTTCTTATTTTTCCTCTCCCCTCTCCCTGTTTAATTTTATATTTAAAGGGAGCATACTGATGGGAGCAATAATTATTTGGTGGCCAAGCATTTCATTGAGTAGGGGACCCGGTGGAGGCATGTTGGGGTAGTAATAGTTCTTGATGATGCTTTTTGCTGCTCAAACCAAGATACAGTTTAACTAAGCTTTTGTTATGTGGGCCTCATTGGCTTGTTTTGACCCTTCAAGCCCCAAGAGTGAACAACGTCAATTTTCTCCTAACTACATCTGTTCAATACATCAACAAGAGAGAAGGTTATGAGAATTAACAAAATGATCACTCAAAGGAAAAATGCTTAATTATACCTTTTGTAATCAAATTCTCTCTACTACTTCTTTAAGGAGGCGTGTGGAGGTCGGTCTGGATTTGCATTTTGTTGTTTAAGGGTTATTAAAATTATCTGCAATATTGAGTTGGTGCATTAAGCTTTGTGATCCCTCCCAATCTCAAACAAAAGAGAGTTTTAGCAACAATGGCAGCAAAAAATGTCACTACTAAAATAAATTTACCTTTTTAAACTTTGTTGAAAGTTTTCCAAGGCACTTACAATGTTAGAGGTGTATTAACTTCCTTGGAGTGAAATTCTTCTTCAACTAAACTTGGCATTAGGAATTTTTCACGTCAAAGTTGTGCAGTAATAGTAAAGAATGTACCATAAAGTGTGCTGCATGTGCAGAGTTTGTTTTTTTATGGTCATTAAATCTATTACTTTGCGACAATCCTGTGGCTGTTGCTGTCATCGTTGCCAAAGGTAGTTACAGTGTGTCCGGAAGTATAAAGCCAATCAGGCATGAGAAAACTTAACCACAAGCAAGATCGTAAATTAGTTTGTGGTTTTGTGGCCAGTTCACGTGTCTTTAGTCTACTTGATGTTTGCTGTGATTGGTCATAACACAATAATCATTCCTGAGATATTTCAAGTGTTCACGGTTTTCACGGTCGCATTGTAACATTGTCCTCACCTCTTAGTGTGGTACAGGTGTACTGTGTTGTTGAGACAGTCTTAGTAACGTGCATCATCTTTAACGTTTTACCCTGCAAGTTACCTCTGTCACCCCTCCCTCCAAGTCATAGTGATATTCCCATAGATTTTAAACATATTGTCCTCAAGTTTAAGTAGAAAGTAAAGTTGATTTGTAACAGTTTTGAACTGTTTACGTTTTCAATAAGATGTTACTCTACATGCATAATTTTATGTAAACTGCTAATTTTTGTTAGAGTGTGGCAACCACAGATACATCTTAAGTCATTTGGCCCTTGGGATGATTCCTGGCCTAAGTAATTAAGTATATAGTATGTACCCGAAGTTCAAACATGATATGTCTTGAGCCATTGTTACACAATGTGTTGGTTGTGCAGCAGTCAGAATGTAATGATTTCTATTGCAAAAGCGCTTTACTTGTTAGTATAAATAATCTATAGTTTTCTTGTCAACCTTTTCAAATGGTATGGACTCTGAAGAGCAATGCAAGACATTGCTTGAGTTTAAGTTATTGTAAGTCAATTTAGGTTCGTATGAATTTACATTACATTCAAAAGGCTTTTTATCAAATCCTTTGGATAATTTATGCTACTCTTCTTTTAGGATTTGTCATCCTTTCCCAGCACAGCCTCTACATCACAGGAAGACCACGAAAGCAATTCAGGATCCACTTCCTCCAGGAAATTAAGAGTTACTCTGTTAAGCAGTGAATGGAGATCAACAAAAGGAGGCTTGTCAACCATCAACCGAGAGCTGGCCATTCAGTTGGCAAAACATCCCAGCGTGGAGGTCAGCGTTTATCTCCTTCAGTGTAGTGAAGAGGATAAAAGAGTCGCTGCAAGTCACAATGTCCGTCTCGTTGAAGCAGAAAAAATGTTAGGTTATGACCCAGTTGACTTGTTGTCCTTTCTACCAAAAGACCATGCTGTGGATTATGTGATAGGACATGGGGCCGTTCTTGGTCGGCAAGTGCAGGGTATAAAACGACATCATCATTGTAAGTGGATTCAGGTTGTTCATACCTCTCCAGAAGAACTTGGAATGTACAAAGGATATGAAGAGCACATTTCCAGAGGCGAGGACAAACACCAGGTTGAGGTTGAACTCTGTAAATTGGCTGATCAAGTTGTAGCTGTTGGACCCAAGCTGGCTGATGCTTATTCCGGTTATCTCCGTCCTTGTGGAAAAGATCAGGATGTTCTCAATCTAACCCCAGGCATTTTCTCTGAGTTTGCTGATGTTAGTCAAGCTACTGAAGAAAGAAACTCATTCAATGTTTTGGTCTTTGGACGTGGTGACAATGAAGATTTTCAGCTGAAGGGATATGACATTGCTGCCCAAGCCATTGCTGAGTTGAAAGACACGACCTACAAACTTGTGTTTGTTGGAGCAACACAGGGAGAAGAAGGGAAAGTAGCAAAAAAGTTAGTGGAGCAAGGCATTGATCCTAGTCAACTTAAAGTGCGTCGCTTTAATGAAAGTAGAGAGAAACTAGCTGATTTATTTTGCGAAGTAGATCTTGCTGTAATGCCATCACGAACTGAGGGCTTTGGTCTAGCTGCCCTTGAGGCTTTATCTGCTGGTCTGCCTGTGCTGGTTAGTGGGAACTCTGGTTTTGCGGAAGCTTTAAAGAAAGTTCCTCATGGTTTAAGCTGTGTAGTAACGTCGGACGATCGAAGAGACTGGGCCAGTGCAATAAGAGCCATCCGTCACAAGGACAGGGAGATGAGACTTGGAGAGTTTAATGTTGTGCGTGGGGCATATGCAAAAAAGTACAGCTGGAAGGAACAGTGTGATAAACTTGTTGAAAGGATGAAAGTGATCTCTTCAGAAGGTCAGTTAAAATAAGTGCTGTTGTATTGCGTCCTCTGTTGCATATATATTAAACTTAAAATGAAATGTATGCTAGCCCGCAAAGAAAGCCAGCTCTCCCATCGCTCCCCGCTACTGGCGATGTTCGCAGAAGAGAATGATTAATAATGATAATAAGACGCTGTGGGAGCGTATATTTGGGCGTCGATGTACTAGGCGTGTGTGAAGTCTGAAGTTTTGTATGTGTATTAGGGATGTGTGATTGGTGCAGTAGCGCTGTATAATTTAGGGTTTGGTTGAGATGCGTGAAGTGGAAAGCGTGGAGTTATATTGGACGTGAATTGGTAAGATAATGGATGTAGTTTGTTAATCAGTGAAACTTGTTTCTCGTAGAATTTAATATGAAGTAACATAAAATAATTATTTTGCGAGGTAAGCTCTAGTGATTTTAGGTGTTGCAGTGAGGTAGTTTTGCTGGAAGTGCTAATCTGGTTATGAAGGGATAGTGTCGTTACAGTGTGTTGAAATAAAGTGGTGGTTGTGAGAAGTCTTATCAATAGTCTTATCAAAAGTCTTATCAATGGTGGAAAACATCAAGTACTTATACGTTTTTTAAAACCTTTTTAGGGTGTCTGTTTAAGATTGGTTTTCGCTTATTTTTTATTATATTTGTATGGAGAGAACAAGGATAAGGCCAAAAGTTCATTGAATATAGAGAGGGGAGTATGAAGATGTTGAGGGGGAGGGGGGATGAAATTTTGCGTGTGTGCTCGGGGGCTTTGAAAAATCGGTGAGGTCAAGGGGAAAGGCGTAAAATCTGGCTATAAAACTAAGAGCCTGATTACTAGAGCCGGGCTGGCTCACTTTGCAGAGATAATAATAATAAGAGGGATAATAGATAACAATAATAAAAATAATAGTTTAGAATTTCTATTGCGCAGATTCCTTGACGAGATGATCAACTGCGCATTACAACAATACGTAGAATAAAAATAACTAAATGATAAATAAGAATTACATCATGTGTTGTGTATAATATTAAAAAACCTAACTAAGAATAAAAAGCCTTACTAAAAGGTAGGTCTTTAAAAGTTTTGCTAAAAAATAAATAAAAATTACATAGTTGTGTTAGGTATTAAGTAAACCTAACGAAGAATGAAAAACCTTACTAAAAAGATGCGTCTTTACAATTTTTTTAAATGAATGATGTCTCAGAGGCGGCTTTATTCGCTGGCTAAATGTACATGTATACTTAATAGTTATGATTTATTGCATTTACAAAGTAAAAAGGTGCTGTGCACTCATTAAACTTGAAAGCATTCAAATACATGCTCATTTAGAAGCAGAACTTATCACAAATAACTGCACCTACGTCTTGGCAGAAATAGCTGTATTATTTAGAACGATAACTAAACAAGAATTAACTCAGTCGGTAGAGCACTTGACTGTAGAGCGGGAGGTCGTGGCTATCACGGGGCCAGACCAATACTCAGGGTCTTAAAATAACTGAGAAATGAAGGTACTCCTTTTGCGCTGCAAGCGGCTGGACCTTCGCGTGGCTCGAATGATCACGTAAAATAGCGTCCCGTGTCAATTAGGAGACGTAAAAATAGTGTCCCAATTAGTACTTTCGTGATAAATACATTCACACTCAAATAAAGTGCTTTTTTTTGTTCAAGGTGGAGTTGTCTGAATCATGTTCAACGGTAATCTTGGGTTAACTATAAACAGAACATATAACTAACTCTGGTTTGGACTAATGGTTCCACATGTATCATTCTTTAACATTGTTTATACATGTAGTTAACTATATTTAGGTAGTGGGTTGGCCTAATTGAAAATGGCTGAGAACTCGGTTTTGTTAAACACTGGCAAATCTCCATTCAAATAAACGGGTGAAGAGTTGTTTCTATTTTGTTGTAGGTCCTCATGCAGATGAGCAGAATTTATCTAGGGAAGTCCCAGTGATCTGTCAAGGTGAAAAACCCTCTCCTGCTGCACAGCGCCATCATAAAGGTACACTTTAATTTAGTTGAGCCGTAGAATAATGAACAGCTGTGTATATAGTTACTTTTACAAAAACTTTATGTTGGGGATTGGTTTAATTGCAGGTGCAGCGAAGAGACCCAGGTCTTCAAAAAAGGGAAAAGGGCCGCTATCTTTAAGTGTTGTCACAGCTCCAAAACAACCGAGACTGTTGAGATACGAAGGTAAAGTTTCTTTCTGGTTTATTTATGGTATTGCACCACATAAGCTGCATAGATGACTAAATAAGATTGTGGTGGTGCTTTTTGTTGGAGGAACCTCTTTCGCGCTTAATCCCTCTGGCTACGTAGCACCTTAACTAAACTCATTCCCATTCTTCTCGCAGCTTTATTGCCTGAACAAAGGCGCTTCTAAACTAAAGCGCTTGTGTGCTCTTATTGGGCCTGCTGTGCAGCACGGCAGTGTCTTCATTGTCCCGCTTTTCAAGTCGGTTGGACTCTCAAGAAGCTAGAGTTGCTCTCGGCTGCGATTACTAGAGCAAATCTTGCGATTCTCTGTGATACGATATGCTTAAGCTGAAGGTACAACTAGAACGAGGCCACATTTTGTTAGTGGAGTAGTAAAGCAGATAGTATTTTCTTGTCGTCATTCATGATCAAAAAGATCCTTTGGAAAATAACTTTTTGAGCGCTAGCCTGTTGCCAGTCAGAGTTCGTCACAATGAATTTATACCAGTTTTAGTGTCTGTCTGTCTGTCTGTTTGTTTGTTTGTTTTTTTTTTTTTTTTTTTCACATACATTACACATTCGGTTACACTTCAAAACACCACTTGATTGACACTTTAATTTTATGCTTGTGACTAAATGTCTACATTGCGAGAACAACAGTACAGCGAAATTCTAACAAACGGACATTTTTTTTACATTCTCGATGTTCATTTGTATCAGGGCAAGCTCCCGTAGGCCGCCATTTAACCCTTTACTCCTGTAGTGGTCGCTTATGTGAACCATTCTCGTAAGCGCCCCGAGGCTGTCCGCTTACGATAGCTTCCACCGTGATCTTTTAAAACATTTGTTCGTTTCCGATTGGCTCAAATCTCCTGGCTGATTCTTCATAAGCAGTTAGTGCTGTTGAAATTAAAGCTGCAAGACGTTTGCGATGTCCGATAAAATGACTCTCAAAAGGCTCGGCAAAGAGACATCAGTGTTCAAGAAAAGGAAAAACTTTGTTACCTGCTAGTGATATTTCGGCTGAAAAACAACCGAGACTGTTGAGAGATGCAGTCTTGTTTGCTGTCCTTTATTGGTAGAGTTACTGTATCAAATTGATGACTTCATTTGAAAATTCAAGCATTAAGAGAGTGTGCACTGCAGGCATCTCTAGATGGTACCACAGTTATGTATTTTATTGTTTAATATGTGTGTAAGATTCTGCACTTGACCTTAGCTTGGCAACTTGTCCCTATGACAAGTGTTTTCCTTGTGACAGGTGTTCTCATAGCAACGAGTGTTGTCCTTGTCGTTTTGAAACTGCATAGCTGTAACATTTTGTAGTGAAGGTTTCGCCCTGACCGTTTTAGAATTAAGCTACAATCCCGGACAAAACTACTTGAGAAAGTTTTCCCCATCATGTCCACTTTGCTACGCAACAAAACTATTTCCAAAACGACGCCTTTGCGGAAAGAAAACCCCTTCCCCCAATTCAATGTTGCTTCCCACAAACGCCCAAGGATCAGGCTTTCTTTTGAATACACAACAACATTGCTTTCAGGGGAAGGGGGAGAGGGAAGAACCGGTACAGCTACGATGTTTAGAAAAATGCTGTCCAAGTATACAATTTTCTCAACAGTTTTGTCCAAGATTGTGTACAAGGTGATTCGCGTTTTGTCGCAAGAATATTTGCAAGGACAAAACAAAAACATGCTAATAAAAAGCACTTTACAGAAGCTGTTTTGAGCACAAAGTTTCACGCCACCCCATCTTCTCATAGAAAAGCAAGACCTCATATACGTTTTTTGCAGCACCCTCTTTAAAACAGTCAGATTTCGCAATAGCCGTACAACGCGTGCTAATTGTTACATATTTTCCTGTAGTTCCGGAATGGAAGGCTCGGAAAATGTGAAAAGTAATTTATCTTTTTCAGAAGAGTCTGAACAAGACTTGTATGACGGTTCTCTTCGAAGAAAAGGAGTTCGTAGTGTTTATTTAGGGACATAATAGTCAATCCGGTATGGAACCGTTTCCCGTCACGTGGAAATTGCTTCTCAGAGCTTATAATTGGTTAAACTATGGGTGTTACAGAAACTTTGTTTGTTAAAAGTCGGTTAACTTTTTACGATAATTCCATGGATAGAATAATATTACGATTAACAAAGCATCGAAACGGTTAACACCATTTCGTTTTCAATAGAGAATGACCTTCTGATTCTTATTAAACTTCCCTGTTAATCGTTGTTAACCGTTGCTAATCTTCGCAGCCGCTCAAAAATGTCCTGTTAATCGTTCCGACTTGCAGATATTGTGGAGAGAAAAAGATTAGAAGTCAACTATGGCAACTTTTATCATGCCTTGGTTTACAAATTATTAATTTAAGTCACCATTTTTTCCAGTCACATGTAACCCGAAGACAAAACGTGCACTTTTACAGGTCACGCGATAGTACATCTTGTCACGTTATCGCGTGTGACATTTCTAGCTTTCATAGTGTGTTTCTTTGGACAGGATATCGCCACAGTTTCAAAAGTAAGCCTTCAAATGTGAAAAGTAAAAATGCAGCTTTTGTAAATATTTCATCCTCTCTCCATTTGATGCTTTTATTCATTGCAAGTGCTTGCCCATTGACTATTTCGGCGATGGGAAAATTGTTCAAAGTTGTCGGGTCACGCGCTCTGAAAATTCAGCCAAAGTTTCATGTGTTATATGTTGATCGAATCGTAGTGGGTGAAATTCCCGTTTTCTGGCTAAACTGCTTGACGGAAACGTCCTTTTCGTCCTCGAAAAGCGCAATGTATGTCCGCTACTCTTCACTCAAAGCGCGCGTAAAAACCATGCATGGAAAATGAATTTCGCAAACGTTCTTGACTGACCACTCCAATCAAGTAAGACAATACAATTGGTTTTCTTGTCATAAACGCCTCTGTTTTCACTCATTTTGCATTAATTATCTACTTTTCTTTGAAATGTACTACATTTATAAAGAACAGGCTTATTTGGCTGCGTTAAAGGTTGCAAATCGCCTTTTCCAGTCAAATACAATCCCGGACAAAACTACTTGAGAAAGTTTTCCCCATCATGTCCACTTTGCTACGCAACAAAACTATTTCCAAAACGAAGCCTTTGCGGAAAGAAAACCCCTTCCCCCAATTCAATGTTGCTTCCCACAAACGCCCAAGGATCAGGCTTTCTTTTGAATACACAACAACATTGCTTTCAGGGGAAGGGGGAGAGGGAAGAACCGGTACAGCTACGATGTTTAGAAAAATGCTGTCCAAGTATACAATTTTCTCAACAGTTTTGTCCAAGATTGTAGGACCTTCCTTCATCCAGTTTCAGCAGGTGCACAGTCCATACTGTTGAATCTCATTATTCACTTTTATGTAGGGAGCAACATCACTTTTAACTTTGTTTTACATTTTGTGGCGAAAGCTAAACCGTTCTGACTGGCTTGATGATGAGCTTGCGCATTTATGAGGCCGTGTCCTTTATCACTGCCATTTTCCAATTGGATGTTAAACAGCCAATTAAAAAGAGTGGATCTCAGTTTCACTTGTGCTTGAAGGAGATGAAGGCCTAAATTGTTCCATTTTTGTGTAGCCCTTTGTCTTTGGGAATAGTTTAGAATATCTGCTGTTTCCCGTGGCCAAAAGGTAATATTTGCGGTACAAGGGAGGCCCTCTTCCCTTGTTTTTATCCACATCTATTATCTAATCAGACAATGTTTAGAAAGAAGTCGCTGGTGTGTTTGCTAATAAGCACCAAAGGAGGTTTGAGTTTGGCATACTACTGAAATATTAGTGATTAGCAGCAAAACTAACGAATAATACGAATTTCCAACTTTCTTTGTTTTTTTTTTCTTTTTAAATAGTGACATTGACATCTGCCATTCTCAAAAATTGCAAAAGAAAGTAGTCTCTTTGCCAAAAAACGCTAAAGAAATCAATTTGAAGTTTAAAAAGAGAAATATCCATGTTCGTAGTGCATGCAGTCTCTGACTACCCAATTTCCCCCCTAGAGACTTGCCCCTCCGGCCTCGCTTGGTCCGTCTCCTCGTTAAATCGCACCCACCCGTAAAAATCCTGGCTACGGGCCTGCGTGTTATAATGTAATACAAAAATCTGGCTTTATCAACTAAGTACATAAGGTTAATAGTCAACCGTAAAGAGATTGGAAAGCTGACCGTCAAGCGAAAACAAGCCCCTTCAGTAAACCAGTGAATGATTAATGAGTGGTTAATTGACCATTCACTTATGATAGCAACAGTAGTGCATAATCTTACGAATGAACGAGTTAATACGAAGTTGTCAGAGGCATCTTCCCCTCCTCGCCCTCAGCGAGCAATTCGTGTCTCACCAGTGAAGCGAAATCAAAGTAAAAACTGTCGAGAACTCGTAAATGAATTTTAAAAAAATATTTATGCGATAAAATTAAGTATATATTTTAAGTTGAAAAGATCACGTACCTGTCCAAGTGAAAACACCCTTCGCATATTCACGAGTTCATGTTCTAAAAATAGCCACTCCAGGGGTTCAGCTTTTGTAATGTAGCTACGTTATTTTTCGTTACTCGTTTTTCGTACTACACTGAAAATGCAGACTGTTTTTTGACCTGTTTCTCGTTTGTAGTTCGTATGGTAAGATATATAGGCGCGCGAAACCGAGGTTTTCTACCTTCTTCCTCTCGCCTCTCCCTTGATTCAGCTTTCGCGTAACCTGAGATCAGCTATTTTCACCGCCCTACTTCTCCCCAGTTTCCTCCCGTTTTATTTGCGTAATCGCGCTTTCTCAATTTCGCGGACCCGTCTATTTCGCGACACTAGGCAATGTAGGGTTATCATCATCATCAACAACATTGGGAGGACGAGTAGACGGGCAAGAACTAAAAAACAGCATTGGGTGGAACATGCTATATAACTTGCAATTAAATACTCATTTTCAATTAGTAATTTGCCGCGGAAAAGTAAGGGAATTCAATATGTAGCAAACCCTAGTATATTTTTAGTTGCAAGTACTATGTACTTCACCCAGGGAAAACATAGAACGTGTGAAGCACGCGAGTGCAAGCTCAGATCGCATGACACAACCATAACGTTTATTTTTGTTGTAAATTGTTGTTTCTTGGAAGACGACTATATTCGTTGGACCCAGAATCATAATTTTGTCATTTACAAGTAAATTCTTCCTCTGACTTATTACAAATAAGGATGCGTATTAAAATTAGAAATGAGACTTGCAAGTTGCATTCTCTTCTTGAAAATGTATTGTGAATTGGGTGGATATTTTATGTAATACTTTCAGTCAACAGTGTGAATAAATTTTAAAAATATTGACGTACGTATACATTTACCTGAATGAATAACGCTGTGAAGACAGCGAAAATATAGTAGATTTTTTATACACCACCTTCAAATGGTACTGGGCGATCCCAATTTACCCAGCCATTCTTATATGCGCTTCAAAGAAAGCATGGAGCATGGGTATAGTTACCGCCCTTCTAGAAATCGAGAAAAACAGTGTGAATATTGAAACTATAGCAACTATTTATTAACTTATTTTTTTTTCTTACATCAAAGCTGTCACCTTCAAACACATTAGCAGTTTTCTAATGGTTCAAGATCAATGCAGTCATCTTCTATTTAGAAATTGCAAGCCCTTTGCCATACATTCTTAAGAGTATAAATCTATGGCTATTCTGTGCAATTATTCCACCCTTTTCGTCCTTCCCCCACACTTGCCTTACCCCTCCACCCATTTACTTTTCTACCCTCCCCCCTCCTTACTTTACTCTTCTGCCTCCCTGCCTCCCCCCCCTGTCCTTATGAGAAATTTTCTTGGAGTCAATACTAACTTACCGTTTTATTCGAGGGAGGCAACTATTTCAATATTGCTCACTGGAAGTCGTGCCCTAAATACTTTGTTTTTTTTTAATCCCATTAAATAAAAAAAAATGATCACATTAAATAAACTTGGGCTTTTTAAGTGTTCTAAATTGGTGGAAAATTTGTGACATTTGAAGCCCCATTTAATTACCTTCCTTGTTTTCAAAGTCCTTGAAACTTGGAGGAGACGTACATTGATGCTTAATCTCGGGATTGTCAAGTTTTTTAAAAAAAATTATCGAGCGGTTTTTAAATAGCCGTGAAATTTGTAGGCGTGGAACAAATTACATTCAAAAATGGTAAAGAAAGCAGCCGAACGTAGGCTAATCAAATTCTTCTTTCTCGCAATCGGCCTAAGCAATCCCCCTCTCTTTTCGTGCAAAGTTCCAGATGGAATCAAACCATTATGAGATGAAACTGCTTTTTCAGACCTCATTATTTTCTTTAGGTATTAGCTAATTATGTCGATAGCATGTTTATTCACTGTTTTTATGACCCTTAAACTTTGTTTCAAAACCTTTCCAAAACGCTCTCATAGAATTTCTTCAAACTTTGCCATAACCGAGGCAACTAAGAGAGGTACAAACACCCTTAAGCGATTTCTGAAAAAAAATCCCAGTACCGAGAAATACAAAGGCAAGTAAAAAATGTAATGGCGTCATTATGTTGCCATGGTAACCCTGGTGTCAACAAAACATGGATCATAACGAATTTTCACATTTATTTAGTGTAGCTGTGGTAACCTTTTTGCGTTATCTTTGTTAATGCCGACGTGGTAAACGCTCAAAGTGGGGAAGTATACTCCCTAAAAAATCCAGTCGAGCCACCTTAACTGTAGGCTCTTAGCAAATGAGAAGACAGATAGTGTGTACAATGTACATGTATAGTGATACAATGTAATTCAAATAATTGGTCTTCGTATTGTGTACTGTTGGCATTAGGAAATTGTGGTAACGATGTTCACTCAACTACAGTGACAACAGTGATGAAAACCTCTCGATAACAAATTTTCTTTTCTCTTTTTGAACTCAGGATGAGATCCCTAACATTTCAACTCCACCACATTTGACAGATTGAGAGAGTTGGAAAAAGTCGCTATAACTTTGAATGAACGCAAACTTAATCTCTCAGTTTCACTTTTCTCGTGACGACCTTACTGCCGTTAACTTTTGAATGTGCACCGTAATTTTTAGGGAGTTATTATAACTCCAAAAATGGAGTAAAAATTTTAGGTACGGGATAACCCCTTTTTTGGGGTTATTTTAACTCCTAATTTAACTCCGAATTTGGGGTCATTTTTACTCCTGAAAAAGAGTTCTTTTTACTCCTAGTCTGGAGTTAAAATTACTCCGAAATGGGGTTACTTGTACTCCTTACATGGGTTGTTTTTACTCTTTTTGGAGTTAATTTAACTCTGAAAGTGGAGTAAAAATTTTAGGTACTGGATAACTCCTTTTTTGGGGTTATTTTAAGTCCTCAATATCTGGGGTCACTTTTACTCCTGAAAAAGAGTTCTTTTAAACTCCTTTTTGGAGTTAAAGTAACTCCACGAAAAATAACTCCACTGTAAGGAGTTAAATTAGGCCCACTAGAGGAGTTATTATAACTCCCTGAAAATTACAGTGTGGTTACTTCAGTTCCCCACTGTAGGAACAGTCCAATAGTAATAGTCTGTCTTAGCAGAAACAGTAAGAATCATCGTAAATTTTGCCTTATAGTAAGCCTGATAGTCTTGCAAAATGTTCCATAAAAAGTTCAGAAAATTTTCAAATTTGAGTTAAAAATTAGAGCCGTTCCAGGGCATTTGGTTGCTTATTCTTGCATCAAAAGTTCATTTTCAGAAAACAGTGACTGCGTTTATTTCTACGAAGTCAAACTAAGCCGACCGCGATTTAAGACAGTTGATTCCTTGTAATTTTGTATATTTTATTACTTGTATAGTGCAGAATATGATCTAATGCCCTTTACAGTGAAGCTAAACTGAATGAAATAATTATACAAAACCAACTGTATGCATTCTTAACATTGTTTATAGAAAGCGATGTTTAGATAGAAGGACTAGCCTAATTATAATTTGCTCACAACTCGTTTTCAGTGTTAAACGTTGGCTATCTCTGTTCTTTGTACCGTCCCTGATGCTTTGAAGCAAAGAATAATTGTTACTACTCTTTTTGTAGGTCCCAATATAGATGAGCAGCATTTATCCAAGAAAGCCTCTGTGATCTGTCAAGTTGAAGAACCCTTCTCTTCTGAGAAACGTCTTTATAAAGGTACACTTGAATGGTATAAACAAGAGCAATATGTCCACAAAAGCAGTTCGTTGTAACAGTAGTTTAACAAGGGCTTATTGAGTATTCCTTGCCGAAAAGTTACAGTAACAAGGAATGGTCGAAGCCACTGAAAAAGACTAGTTTAAAAGGAGTCAAAATTCGTTGTCATTGTCACAGATTATGTTCGCCAGTTGTCCATAAACAAGATTCGTGCCAGATTATATAAGAGAGGTGAAATATTTTTTAACACCTTCACAGGCGAACTTTGTCCGTTGAGTTTCAAATAACTTCTATTCCTTCCTTGTAAAATGGCTGTGTTCGGCAGTCTAGTCTATGTGTTTAATTTTTCTAATTACTAGCCTAAAGGTGGATTTGCCCTGTCACTTAATTTTTACACGACAATGGAATGCAGTAATTAATAACGGATATACTTACGTGCCCCACGAAACCTCAAAATCCCTAAAATTACCACTGTCGAGAGGCCTTAGGGACGGACCATTAGAAAAGTTATGGGGGGGGGAGGGGAATTTTCGAGCTGCAAGAATTTTTTTTCGTTATCAAATTCTTTGCATGAATTTTATTTAAGCCATTGCATGAATATTTTTTAGGGTTAATTGGCGTGTATGAATTTTTTTTCATTTAATTTTCCCTTGCGCGAATATTTTTTTTGTACTTCGCCCGCCCCCCCCATAAGTTTTCTAATGGTCCGTCCCTTAGAAATGATTTGGTATTGCTAGGCTGTCTTTCTTCCAATTATTTCCTTTGTTTGTAGCTGTTACCGGGATTAATGGTTAGTGTATATAGCGTTACGATACTTTTTTATTGTGGAAAATGGTCTTTCAGTTGATTAGTCAAATATCTCTCGGCACAGTTATTTAGACATAAGCTTAAAGGGGCTACGTCGTGCTTTTTGCTATCTTTTCAAAACGCTAAAACGTGTCTTCGAATCGGTTGAATGCCCATGCTTCCTGTCGTCTGTTACTACGGATGGCAAGGATGGACATGCGGATTGAAACTGAAAGATATTGGGCCAACTTGTTCAAGATTTAATGCTATGACTTAAAAAATCACCAATAATAATATTATGGTTAGTGTTCTTTAATGAAATTAGTTTGATATGTTTTTCATAAGACCCCAGGAGCATTTTATGTAGGTAATGACTCATTAAATTGCAGGCGAAGCAAAGACAGCAAAGATATCCAGGTCTTCGAGAAAAGGCAAAAGGCCTGTCCCAGCTCCAAAACAACCGAAACTGTTGAAAGAGGAAGGTAAAGTTCGTTTCTGGGTTATTTAGAGTAAGGGTTGGTATGGCATTACATGTGTATGAGAGAGTTTAGGATGGTCTTGTGTCATCGGTCTCGTGTTTCTAAAAAGCGGCTTCAAAAGCTGCATAGCTTACGAAATAAGAGTGTGACAGTACTTCCCGCCCGCTCAACTTGGCTCATCCCCATTATTCTCGCAGTCCTATCGCCTAAACAAATGCACTCCTGAAATATAGCGCTTGTGTGGGTTACTTTCCTTTGCTGCACAGGGCAGTGGCTTTATTATTTGGGTCCCCTTTTCTAGTGGGACATCGTGAAGCTATAGATGGTTTTCATAGTGACGTCATCAAATTGTAAAGTCAAAATAGCGAGGTTTTACGCATTCTTATTTGCACTAGGTTGAAGATAAACAAAAGGTAAATCTTTGTATAAGTTCCCATTCCCGTAGCATGTTTCATTTCGAAAATACAGCAATTTGAACTTCCGAGTTTTCACAGTGCGTGAAAAATAGGAATGCTGTCTCGTTGAAAAAAGTCTCCCCTTTTGATTTTCAGCAGTATAACCATTTCAAGTATTAGAAGATATGTCTTTGCGCTCGTATGCTAGTTCTCGAGTGAAAAGAAAGAGCTTTTATAGAAAAAGTGAACTCCAGATGTTTCTGTTGATTTCCGGCGGCTATATTGGTGCACCAAAACGGTACACCAATGTGGCGTCTCCATACAAAGCTCTACAAAGGTGCATGCGTGAAATGTTTCGGCAAATAACTCAGAAACTGTGGGCCACAAAGACCTGAGACTTGGACAAATTGTTTAAAAATTAATCTTTTATAACATTTCATTTTCTTGTCTTCTTCCACTAGACGGTTTCCAATTTTTTTTTTTTGCGTGACAGTGAAAACGATCTATAGTTTCGTGGATTCGGTTGCACTTAGAGAGAATCTTGAGATTCTCATGTCTGACACACTCTCCAAACTTTCAGCGTGCTTCGTAATACCATATAAGGTACAAGTAGAACGAGGCCAAATTTAGGCCGAGACCCTGATTATGCTTTCATCACGCTACTTTCAGTATAAGAAACTAACTATTTAGCGGTAGCCTCTTGTCAGTCAGATCAGCCTCCTACGCAGACCTTTTTAGGGGTTCGTGACGCCCTAGGAAAGTCTGCGTGGGAGGCTAGACTGCTGAAAATCGAACCACTTTCAGTGTACTCCTTATCAGGCGATAACCGGTAAAATTTACCGCCTGAAGCAACACTTCTTTTGCGTGCAACCGCTTGAAAGTTTACAAAATGTACGTAAAAAAATACGCAAGTTGTGATACGATCCAGTTCTCACAAGGAAATGAAATGAATAAATGGAAAAGAACTTCAGTATACACAGCTTTACTTTTTATGGGCCATGCATTTTGGAAAGAGAATATTGAAGGCAGAGTAAAATTATTGGATTCAAACGTTTTTAATTGCTGTCTATGGATAATAACGGCCGATTTGCGTAAAATAGGTCTTAAAATGAGAGAATGACTTTTCAGAGAACTTAGCTCCTAAATTTCCAAGCGGGGGCGGGCCATGTCCCTCACTCCACTACGGGCCTACCCACCCCCCCCCCCCCCCCCCAAGCAAGTGCATCCTCTGGCGCATGTTTTTTTGCCTTACCGGCCGTGAATTGTCCCTTACCTGCTGAGCTAAAATTTAGGGAGAACACTGACATTCCTTACCCTTTGTATCTGAGGTGTAATGAACAAACCAATCATTTGTCAGAAACTTAAGAGTGATCTCAGTTCTGTTTTGGAAGGCAAATAATTTGTACATTATTTTTTAAAGAAATGAACATTAAAAGTAAAATGTTTTTACAGAGAGTGTAAGGCACTTAGTTTTCATAAAAATGTAAGCGTTGATAGCATTTTCTTTTTCGCCAAATGTTACCATTGTCTCTGTGAAGCTTATTCTGTCACGGAAGGTATTTTAATTTATGTCATCGAAATCATTTACTTGTATAGACAGAAACATACTTATCTGTAAGTAAAATAAAGGAGAATAAACGGCCTTTGTGCTTACTAAGGAGAGAAAAGCATGTCACAGTGAGATTAATCCGTTTGGAATTTCAAGTCTTTACGTTTGCGTTTATTGACAAATATTCCCTCACCTTTTTGTTTCCAGCAGGTTGGGACAACTCGGTTGTTGTTGAACTGCTCAAAGCTGAATACAAAAGGCGCTGTCTGTTAAGACCACTTCTTTGGGATAGCACTATCGAGTTACCCCTGGAGAACGTTTACACGCGACTGAAAATCATTTCAAGAAGAAAGTTGGCCACCCAGATGGAAGCCAATATGGCGAATATGTCCCACCTCATAGCCCTGGAGGGACAAAATCCAGACTTAGTGGGTGAAAATGACGAGGTGAACGTGACTGAAATCTTCAAGACCCTTGAAAAAGGTAAGGATGTCATGACGCTTGTCGAAGGAAGTCCAGGAATCGGTAAAACTACGTTTTGCCTTAAACTTGCTTATGACTCTACACATGGAAAAATCCCAACAGAGTGTTCCTTTCCCAAGTTTGAAGTTGTGTTGCTCCTGAAATGTCGAGACATTGATGGAAATATAATTGATACCATAAGGGAGCAACTTCTGCCCAGAGATGTTAAGGAGAAGGTTGTAGAGAAATTTTTGCACTTCTTGAAGGATATTCATAACCAGGAGAGAATTTTGATCATTTTGGATGGTTTGGATGAGCTGCCTGAAAAATCACGGCACCATGTCGATGAGCTGCTTCACAGAAGAATTTTCCCATTTTGCTATGTCTTGGCTACGTCACGACAAGAAAGAGGAATTGTAGTGCGAAAAAACTTTGTATTTGACATCCATTTAGAGATTAAAGGGTACACGGCAAGTGATGCTATTGTGTACGTAAGAAGACACTTCAAAACCATTGGTCAGTCACCAAAGGGGGAGAGGCTCATTGAGGAAATGCAACAGAACACCTTCTTGAATGCACTCCAAAATAACCCGTTAAATTTACTTCTCCTTTGTGTTGTTTATGAGGACTACGAGGGAAAATTGCCGACTTCCCGGAAGGAACTTTACCAAGTCATTGTCCGATGTCTTTTGAGACGATACTGCGCCAAACGCAACTTGCCGGCTCCTGAAGATGACAGTGTCTTAGAGGACACGTTTGAAACGGAAATTCTTGCGCTTGGGGAGATAGCTTGGTTATGCCTGTTGAATGATCGTTATGGTTTCCGTGAAACTGAATTGGATGAGTTTGAAAAAAGATACCCGGGATTGGTAGCTCGTGAGCTAGGCCTTCTTTACAAGGAAGAAAGTCTAAAGAGATTAAAGCCTCAACATGAGTACTACTTTCTTCACAAGACCTTCCAAGAGTACGTGGCTGCCGCGTATATCGCAGAGAAGTTAGTAAATCAGCAGTTTGATGTATTTGATCACTTTCCCTTTGACGACTTGGTAACGAAGTATCCACAAGTGTTTATCTTTGTTTCTGGGATGCTGGGCGAGAAAGCAACTGTCCTATTCACCAGGATTGGCGAGGAGTTAAAGAAAAATGATTGGGACTGGAACTATTACAACTATTCCAGTGAGGAGGGAGCTACTTTCTTTATTGAAAGCTTTAATGAGAGTGGACATCCTGAACAAATGGCAGCTTCTCTATGTAAAGTTATACCTTTTCCAAAGGTCATAACCCTTGAGTCAGATGAAGATTATAATCCTTCTTTTGTTGATGTTTTAATGGCTTGTAGAAGTTTTTCAAATCTACAGACACCTGTTGAACTCCATGCTGATGCATGTTCTTTGGAGGAAGGAATGAGTGTCGCATTGGATTATATGGAATCCTGTCCGCAGTTGACAATCGTAAGTGTTGTTTCTGATGAAGACTCTTTGATGGCATTTGATAGAGATCGTCTTTGCAAATGGTTTTCTGCGACCAAAACTCTATCAGAGTTTACTCTTAGAGTCAGATATTATTTCAGCCCTGCGGAGGGCGACCTGCTGGTTCAAATTGGACATGGGTTGGCTTCATGTCGAACTTTGACAAAAGCGACGTTTTCTTTGTCTGGATATGCTTATAGCGAGGGTTTTTTCAACGCGCTTGAAACTGGATTGGCACCGCTGACGTCTGTTAGTCTCGAGGTACATGGCTCAATGAAGTACACTACGACACGAGCCTTACAAAAATTTTTGTCAAATAAATCCTTAAATTCTGTTTCTCTTTGTATTGTTGGAGGCGTGCAGGATTTGTTAGTAGCTGCTGTTAGTGAAGCACTGGCAAGACAAACAGTTTTAAAATCTCTTGATCTTCATTTTAGTGGACCGCTGAGTTCCTCTAGTGCCAGTTTCCTGGAAAAAGGGCTTATGGCAAATAGTTCTTTGAATTATATAAGACTGTGTGTCCACAGTGAGCTCCCTGGTAACTGGCATTCTGTAGTGAAAAATCTTCATTTGGCGAAAAAGTCCCCCGTTTGCTGTTGTATTTATCCAAACACCTTTAACAACGTAGTAAATAATTATTTTCATCCTGTTCTGGTTAGGAAAGGGTTAAATGTAAAGCAACACTTAACTGTTAACGTCTGGGGTGAGATGAAATGCGAAGCGGCAGAAGTTCTCTGTGAAGTCTTGCCACCTTCCTCCATTACTGTTCTCACCTTAAATGTGCGCGGAAATTTAACAAGCAAAGTTTCTAATTCCATTGCAAGATGTCTGGAAAAAAACACGACACTATCTTCCCTGTCCATCAATATATGGGGCGAGTTGACAACAGACAGAGCTATTGTTTCTTCCAGCCTTTCAAAAAACAGTCGCGTTCAGTTAAATGTACATAATGTGCGTATAGGCCCAGATGAGTCGAACGATGTTCTTGTTACCACTACCGATAATCCTGCGGCATTGACAGTCTTTTTCACTAACGTCAAGGAGAGAAGAAAACAAAACGTCCGTCTTACAATCAATAACGATAGTAATGTTACCAAGGAGTGGACACGTTGTCTAGGTGATGCTTTGGCAGAAAATCCATCTCTGACCACGCTTGATCTTACAGTCAACAGCTGCTTCGTGGAGGCAGATTTGGGAGAAAACCTCGGGAACAGTTTATTGCAAAGCAGTTCTTTAACATCTCTTAGTCTCACATTAAACTTCAGTAACATGAAAGAAGGATGGGAATCCAAACTGGGTGACCGTTTGATCAAAATGGCATCTTTAACTACACTCAGTCTTGAAATAAACGGCGATGGCGAGTGGAATCAGAAGGATAGTTTGAGTCCTACACTCAGCAGCCTTGACTATGTTGAGGAGAATCAGGAGAATTGTTTGAGTCCGACTAAACTGAGTAACGTGCTAGCGGCAATCAAATCATTATCTTCCCTTTCTGTTGCAGTCCATAGTGAGAGCATGTGTTCATTTTGGGATAAGGTTGTAGGTGACTGTTTGATAAAATGCACGTCACTTAAGAAACTTAGTCTCACGTTGAACTGGGGTTTATCAGACGTTTGTTACGATTTTAGTGGCCTTTGTAACGGCTTGGTGACAACAAGCTCATTAAATGAATTATGTGTCGCAGTGGTTATAAACGGCCGTACTAGGGGTTTTCAACTAATGTTGCATAGTCTTAAGCAAGGTCTGTCATTAAACTCGTCAGTAACTACACTGACACTAACAGTAACTGTGGCAGCAGGTAAAACACGTGATGGTCATCCTCTACCGATGATGTTCGGTCGTGGACTGTGGTCATTGAACACTCCAATAACTACGTTAAATGTCACAATAAATGAGTGTGGTGATGGAGTATCGGATATACCCCTGATTCTGCGCCCCGTTGGAGTGTTTGGAGGTTTGGCAAAAAGCACATCAGTTACCACATTCAACCTGACACTCAACAGTAGCAGAGACGTGAGTGATGACTGGTTACCAGTCCTTTCCCACACCTTGATGGAAAACACCTCATTAACTACTCTGGGATTAAAAGTGAACAACAATTGTGCTACAGGTGAATGTCGTTTATATGACTTAAGTAAACTTTTAATAGAAAGCAGATCGTTATCCTTACTTGAACTCGATGTAAGTTTCTATGGAAAAGAGAGTGGGTGCCATAAGGTTTTAATTCAATAGAAGAATACAGCTAAGATGTATGTGTTTTCCAGTCCGCAGGAACATATGTCAGTATCAAATGAAATGTAATCTACAATAGAAATGTGGCTTAATTTTTTCTTATGTCGTGAATCTTGAAACCACTGAGGCAACCGGCCCTTAAAAATAAGGATTCTAATTGAAAATGCAAAATGGTCCATCTAAAATTTCTTTCAATTAGACCCTTAGTGTTTGTTTCAAGTTTAGACATTTTTTGTTTTCTCTGTTTGCAAATTGAAGGTCACAGAAAATCATTCTTTCAAGCCACGTCACACACGTTTCCTTGGATACCGAGATTTTTTCCTGTGGAACGGCCCAGCGTGAAGTCCGTTACGTCACACTACTCTGTATAGCGTTAAGGTTACCAGATACCTTCAGGGGTGTCTCATGTGCAAGTAATGTAGGCTATTTTTTCCTGTGGAACGGCCCAGCGTGAAGTCCGTTACGTCACACTACTCTGTATAGCGTTAAGGTTACCAGATACCTTCAGGTGTGTCACACGTGCAAGTAATGTAGGCTATTTTTTCTTGTGGAAGCCCAGCCTGAAGTCCGTTATGTTCACACTACTCTGTAGAGCGTTAAGGTTACCAGATACCTTCAGGTGTGTCTCACGTGCAAGTACTGTAGGCTATTTTTTCTTGTGGAAGCCCAGCCTGAAGTCCGTTATGTTCACACTACTCTGTATAGCGTTTAGGTTACCAGATACCTTCAGGGGTGTCTCACCGGAAGTCGAAAATGGCAAACCCCCGGACACGTTTTTAGCGCTTTGACTTCCAAAGTAATAGAACAAATGAAATAAGGGAAAAGCAAATCACGTCAAGTTTTAGCTTTCGAAAGCTGATTCGGTCGCGCGCGTTAAAAATTGTTTTAAAAAACCGACAGTGCAAGTTTTATACAGCATAGTTTGAACATAACTTTGAAAATTGCTCTTTGTTGCTCAGTCTTGTAAAGTCTTCCATGGTCAATTTAACTTACCTGGATACACGATGTAACACAATCCCATTCCTCGTGAATCTGTTTCAGCTTTTTTAGGTCCATTTATATGGAGAAAAGTTGTCCCGGGTAGAAAGGATCAATCCGCCCCCTACCCGAGCTACCCTGGGGTGAGCCACCTTTTCATACGTTCCCTTAACTCTTTAAGCCCCAAGAGTGATCAGCATCAAATTTCTCCTAGTAATATCAATGCTTTGTAAAACAGAGTGGTCATGACAATTACGGACATAATCACAGAATATGAATTTGCTTGATATTTTATCAACTTCTTCCCACTACTTCTCTAGCAAATGAATAGGGACAACAAATGAGAATTCAAATGTTGATCTTATGGTTTAAGGGGTTAAAAAACGTGGCGAACCGTGTAAATGTGAAAAAAAAGTGGGCTTGGCTTGAAGGGTGACCTGCTTAGCCGGTTCACCCTTTTGTGAAGGGTAGGGTCACCCTCCTTGCTGATCCAGCGTTTCTCCATACAAACACTTTGGCTCGCCCAGTTGGGTCAACTCGGACAAGGCGAGACAATCAAAGTATGTGCGAGCACTGTTGGCTCGGGCAAAGGGATCAACTGTTTTTTCCGTTGACTCAGATGGAGGGTGAACCTCCAGGAATGAGATAAAACTATATTGTAGTCCTTGATTTGAGAGCATCAAGCGGTTGACACTCATCAGAGCTGCAAAGGAGTATTTCTGTGTACATGTTTTGAAATTTTACATTGTTTTGAGTCTCAGACTGAACAGGTGGTAGAGCGCAGTCGGTAGAGCGCAGTCGGTAGAGCGCATGTCGGTAGAGCGCATGACTGCAGAGCGAAAGGTCGCGGGTTCGATTCCCGGGACTGGACCATTACTCAGGGTCTTAAAATAACTGAAAAATGAAGGTAATCCCTGAACCTTAACATGGCTCAAATGACCACGTAAAATGGCGGTCCCGTCTCCAGTAGGAGACGTAAAAATAATGTCCACAATTAGTACTTTCGTCGTAAATATATTTGCGCTCAAGTGGAGTTGTACGCCTTCTGGTCCAGTGAGGCCAAGGTTAATACAACACGAGTTATTAGTAGTTTTAGAGTTTGATAAATATTGTAACTGATGATTTTGACTTGTACGCCTTCTGGTCCAGTGAGGCCAAGGTTAATACAACATGAGTTACTAGTAGTTTTAGAGTTTGATAAATATTGTAACTGAATTGTGACTTGTACGTTATCTGGTTCAGTGAGACCAAGGTTAATACAACATGAGTTACTAGTAGTTTTAGCGCTTGTCAAGTATTGTAACTGATGATTGGTATAGTATTCTTATATTTCAATAGAGTTTGTATGATAGTGACAAATGTACAGAAAAGAAATTATAATTTAGGTTATATTAAAATATGTAAACTGTATTTCACTATGGTTTAGTTTAGTTAGCGTTAGGCCAAGAGCACGGATTCTTTTGTAAATCGACTGTATCGTTATTTGTGAATGCAATGAACATTTAGAAACAAGCAAGTGAAAGCAGTGCAAAATACCTTTAGCAACAAATTCGCCAAGTTTGTTTATTTAAAATGATGTTATTTAGTTTCATTTTTAACTTGACAAAATAAAGCTTTGCAAAGTAAAAATGCCTAGTATAAAAGTGTGTTTTTAGTAATCCAGATTATTTTCGTATTCTAGGGATCAGTCAGGAACTAGTTTGTAGTCGAGGAACATTCGTCAGCGGGGGGGCTTGGGGAGGGGAGATTCTCCTCTTCATCTCTTCATCTCCTGTATGAGCCCCGATTTCTTGCTGGTTCCAGACCATCAAAGCTCATCAAAGAGAATAGGGAAGTGGTGTATTTGCCGTGTGAGTTTTATGGAGGCTACATGTGGGTCGTTGTACATTTAATGTTCGTTAACATACTGAGGTGCCTTTAAAATATTCACAAACAAATGCTCCAGAAAGTCCTGTCAAGAGCACAGGTATTATTCAAAGGGTGAAGGGAAGAAAGGGGGGATATAATGTAGAAAGAGAACTGCGCGCTTCTCTTGCATCACAGTTGTAGGTCACATGATTGTTAATCGGTAGACTCGGGTCCAACACGGTTGGACCATCAATTCGGGACAAGAAATGACATCCTGCTATTTGTGCACAAAAAATCTTTGCTTTAGCTCAGATGCTCTCAGCCATGAGCCAGCGATGCTGAGGCGTTAGGGTTGAATCTTACACCTGTTCATTCATAATCCCGGTAATGGACTAGAACTAGCTTACAATCGAGGCTCATGCATTTTATTACCTAGCAGTAGCCTCGGCTGCAAGCTGGTTGCAGTCACCTGTCAAGAATATGAATGCGCGGTCTGTTTAGTAATAGTGAGTTTATGCAATAGGACGGCAGTGGGAAGAATACGGTAAAGCTCCGTCGTGTGTAACAAACGTGACATGGCTATTACTTGCGTTTTTTGTCAGGATCTTCACTTAACATTAATGTTTTCTGCTCTCGTACAAAAAGATCTGTTTAAAGAAATGTAAATATTATCTTGCTCAATATTGACTTGAGTGCGTTTGTGTGTGCGTGCATGCGTGCGTGCCTGTATGTTTGTGTTTTAATGAATAACAAAGCCATAATAGAATAAAGTCAATCTTGTTAAAGGGCCATAATTAGTTTTACTATAATGTGCCCTTCTCCATTCTATTTTTTTTTCTTATGTACACGTGGTTTAATCTGCCCTGCAAGCAGAGGCTACATTTTCGCTGTGTGAGCTGGAGTGCAAAAAGTAGCCTCTGCCAACCGTTCAAATCCGTCCAGAAATCTGGACGAATAAATTACAAAAACGGGTTTTTTCCTGTTCTTGACCGGTTTAGAGCATTGCGTGAGTCTTGCGTGAGTCTTACTTAGCAAATCAGAGTTGTCGCAGTTTTTTATTCCCGCGAAACTCGCGCCATTTGACGACAAACCTGACGATTAATTTTGCCTGCGAATCGCGCGACGAATTTCGCTCATGCACGATAGAAAATTGAACGGTTGTCGGCAGAGGCTACTTTTCGCACGACAGCTCACTCAGCGAAAATGTAGCCTCTGCTCGCAGGGTAGGTTTAATCAACCTTGTACTAATTGATATTGTACAACTAATGTATTATCTATAGGATGGAGTAAAAATACAATACAATACAATTCAAAGGAATGTAAAGTTTAGCGGAAAGTTTTTTCAACTGAGGAGAAATTATTATCACCCTTGTCCTGTTGCGTAAGTTCACTCATGTGCGTAAATGAAGCCTCTGCTTTTCGAAAATAGCATTCGTCATTTGTGCATCCCCCATAATACACCTTGTTTGCCCCCCCAAATTTTGTATAACGTTAATTTTTTAATCTCGCCTGGGTATTATAGTCATTCCAAGAGAAATTGAAGACAATGCGTATACAAAATGTTTTAGGGACAAGCAAGGTGTATACACTGGAGATGTGCAAATGGCGAATGGAACCTACAACAGTTCCGTTTGTGAGGTCTAGTTGTCATCGTGGGTGCGAAAGAAAAGGTACTGATATCAAAAGGGACAGGAAGGTGTCCTACTTTATCATTTGCCACTGTGGTAAAAAACTCAAAGTTGCATTTAGAACATGACAACTTCATTTCCTTCATCACCCTCGCGACACCTATGTCTGAAAAACAAAACTAATTATCCTTCTCTGATGGGGTGTTTATCTTGTGGTTCAATTTTATCCTTGCTTTAAATTTTATTTTTTTTGTTTTTGGGTATGGTAATGTATGATAATGATTTTGAAACAAAAGAAAATAAAATTTAAACCAATGATAAAATTGAACAACAACACATACATAAAAGCAAAATTTGCAATAAATTTACTCTACGGTTATAAACAAAAATTTAGCCAAAAAGTCAGAAAAGTAATAATGGAATAAAAAATTATTCGCTGACGCCAATTCCTGAAAGCTGCGCAAGTTGGTATTGTCCATTATAACACCTTGTAACCCTTCTTTTAGTGACCTCTCTGTCCTTGCCGTCTTTTTTTGTTTGTTTGTTTGTTTTTTGTTTTGTTTAATTTTTTTTAAGCTCTATCAGTTCTGCGTATTATTCTGGAGCAAACAAGTAGCCTGTTCCTAGAGTGCGTAGCAAGCCTTTCTGTGCGGTTTCGGAGCAAAGAACGAGGAACGAGAGCGCGGAGTTCAGATTGTGGGGACTGGAGCGGGTTAGATTCCTACACGGGGAAAAGGAGTGGGGATCCTACTGCGGCCCCCAGCGAGAAGTAGGCTTACATCCGGGGCTGGCATGAAGCTCTGCTGCTTTCTTTTGTTTGTGTTTCTTTTTTCGTTTTGTTTTTTTCTTTTTTGCTGCTTGTTATTGTCACTTTTTTGGGTTTTGTTGTGTCTTCTTCTCCTGTAGGTATCACATTAGAATGCAAACAAATAGTTCCCTTTTCCTCATGTCCGCTCTTTGGTAATTTCACGTGATACATCATGTGACAGCGTTTGACCAATAAAATCATCCCTTCATGCTTCTGACGTAGCTAAGGGAGCCGAGGCGGAAACGCTGCAGAGAATCAGTCCAATTTCGTGAGGAATTTTCAAAGTTCTAGCTGTTTTTATCAGTCTTGCAGTCATGGGCTGATTCAGTCCTCTCACAAAGCGTTTCATTATGCCGAGCTGTGACAAGATCGAAGCAAAGATGGCATCCAAGTGGCTGCATTTTCGTTGCAGGATTCCCGAAGTTTAGGTAAGCTTAATCGAACTTTCTCCCTTTGAATTCACAAGGCCTATCCCTTGTTTTTACGTTCGAAAAGAAAACTACATCTTATCAGTTTTCTATTGGGCCCTAAGGCATTTGCAGACAATGATCTTTCTGCAGTCGAGTGCACTCAGACAGATCGCGTGACTTTGAAGAATTGAAATGCGTCTTGCATTGTAAATTAATTACAGCAGAACCAGCCACACGTTAATAATACAGCTTCTAAGTTTTCCGACACCTTATTTACTGGTAGTTTCCAATGGAAAGTGAAGTGCTGCGAGTAAAGCATGGCATTCGAAATAGTTGGAATTAGTTGCAGTTTATTTCGATGGTTGATATTTGACAACACAACACGACACGAATTGAGGGCGATCGATAAAAACGGAACTTTGAACTAAAATACATCTAAGTGTTTGTATCAAGCTTCATTGTATAAAAGTCCATAAGAATAAATCAGCGTGTTATTTGTGTGAAACCTCTCCACGATAAGGTTTAGAGCACGGGAGCGATGCATGGAGTGAGTGAGAGTGAATTACCAATCGAGTCCAATATTAAACTGGTTCATAACGCGTACGCTTCGAGAGCGTATCAAATCATTTTCAATCTTTGGTTCCGTCGTGTATGAAACGTTTTACTACTAAGGGAGAGCAATTACCTTGTCACAATTTCCAGAAAAGCTCTTAATAACTAAAACAATTTATCAATTAGATAAATACAACAAAGCCTGGCTGAAAACAAATTTAGCCAAAACACCGACTTTATTTACTGTAGAGTTCCAGGAATTGCTTCAAATATTCTGAGAAACGTATTGCTTGAATTCCCGGCAATTTTTTACCTTAACTTGTATCTATACTCTTCGCTTGCAAGAACATGGCTTTCTATATGAAACAGGATTTCTCCCGAACCGATGGTCAAGTGTTCTTTGGGTTAATTTCTTTCTGAATCAATTGACTGCGAACAAAGGGTGTTACGAAAACCCTTAAGACCTAAGACCCATCTTAGTTTTTGAGATTACGAAAACTAGGACCCCGGAAAATCAAATCTGTCGAAATATGAAGTCAAATTGTAACCGAAATAAGTCTAATCTGTCAAATTATCTTCTGTCCGATTCTTTCCACCGAGTTTTAGGTCAAATTTTAGACCCCTCTTAGTTTTTGTTATTGCGAAAACTAAGACCCCCCACAAAACCAATCCGTAAAATATATATGAAGTTGAATTACGACCGTTCGAAAACTTAAGTAGATAATCTGTAAAACAACCAAAACCTATCATCAGCGTGCTGACAATGGGCTTCTTCTAAAAATTTGCAGACGTATCAGTATTGAGGCTTAAAAAAGAGGATGAAAAGCCATAATTGTACGCTGAAAATATGCCTTATCCCGCCGATTGGTCAATAATTTTGGTTGTTTATCCATAAAAATCGTAAAATTGGCTTTCCACTTGCTGGATATGGATTTTTGCCTTCATGTCTCTACGACTGATTGTGTTACCTAAAAATCACCCAAGGAGTGTTTTGTTCTGATTGCTTGTTTTGATTGCTTATCATTCGCATGCTGACAATCCGCTTCTTCTAAAAATTTGCGGACATATCAGTATTGAGGCTTAAAAAAGAGGATGAAAAGCGATAGACTACCTGTGTATAATTGTACACTGAAAATATGCCTTATCCCGCCGATTGGTCAATAATTTTGGTTGCTTATCCATAAAAATCGTAAAATTGGCTTTCCACGTGCTGGATATGGATTTTTGCGTTTGTGTCTCCGCGACAGTGATTGTGTTACCTAAAAATCACCCAAGGAGCGTTGTGTTTTGATTGCTTGTCAAGAGCCCATTATGGCTCTTGTTTTTTGTCTATTTTATTTTTTCTGAAATTAAAACGCAAAATTTTCGAGATGATGCCTTGCTAGTACAGGAAATTTGTTCATTCATTCATTTTATATTTAATAAGTGATTTTAGCCAGTATCTCTCACATACTATTATTTTCTCCTTGCCCCCATCCTACCCCTCAACTACCCTTACTCTGTAACTTTTGACCTGGTTTCCGGTGATCTCTGGGGTGGCAATAATAAAAAAAGAAAAACTCATGAAAACCGTAATGGCTATGGCCTGGCCAGAAAAGGAAAAAAACCTGTATTTTTGTGTGATATTTAACCAATAACGCCGTTGACCACTTGACGATCAGAAGCGATTAAGATATATTCAGGTAACGCCATAGAATCGCAGCAAAAATCCATCTCCAATGGAAAGCCAATTTTACAATTTTTAAGCAAAACAACTAAAATTATAGACCAATCAGTGGGGTAAGGCATATTTTCAAAATAATTTATACACAGGTAATGGCTTTCATCCTCTTTTTTCTGCAAATTATTAGAAGAAGCGGTTTGTCAGCATGCACGCGCATGATACTTTTGGGTTACAGTCTTAGGTTATGGATTATAGTTTTCGAACGGTCGTTATTCAACTTCATATATATTTTACGGATTGGTTTTGTGGAGGGTCTTAGTTTTTGTAATAATGAAAACTAAGAGGGGTCTTTGTTTTTGAAAATACAAAAACTAAGACCCCTAAATTTACTGTTAAAATTGACCTAAAACTCGGTGGAAAGAATTGGACAGAAGATAATTTGACAGATTAGACCTATTTTGGTCACAATGTGACTTCATCTCTCGACAGATTCAATTTTAGGGGGTCTTAGTTTTCGTAATCTCGAAAACTAAGACGGTTCTTAGGTCTTAGGTCTCAGTTTTCGAGGGTCTTAGTTTTCATAACACCCTTGATTCCCTGTGAACAAAAGAGCCTCACTTTCAAGGGCCATACTTGAGGCCCTGCCAGGGTAAATTCTGACAAGTGACATGACCCAAAAAGTAGGGGTTTTGCTAAAAGCAGGCCCGCGACAGCCTGGTGGCCCGCGGCCCACGGCCTGGAGGCCCGGTGGCCCACTCCTGATTTTCCACAGTTTTTTTGTCCAGAGGGAAA
Organism: Porites lobata; assembly: GCA_942486035.1. Classification (NCBI taxonomy): domain Eukaryota; kingdom Metazoa; phylum Cnidaria; class Anthozoa; order Scleractinia; family Poritidae; genus Porites; species Porites lobata. Next base: position 606,960 of record CALNXK010000158.1, read on the forward strand.
TCCACGCGCATGCACAGATCTGCATCGGGTTTGGGCGTGCAAAATGGACGATGGTGAGTTTGAATTCGTTTACCATTTTAATAATCATTTCAATCCTTTTTGATCCTTTCTTTCCTTGCATGTTGCTAAGTGAAAAACGTTGTCATATTTCTCTGTTTATTCTCTGTTTATTCTCTGTTTATTCGTCTGTTTATTCGTCCATTTTGCATGCCCAAACCTGATGCAGATCTGTGCATGTGCATAGATTTATCACCACAGGCCTGCTTTTAGCAAAACCCAAAAAGTAGCGACAGGATGTTAAGTAAAATTGCGACAAAAGACCACCTCCCTCTGCCAAATTGCAACAGTGACAGCAAAGCCAAGAATAAGCGATAAAGAACTTTGGTTTGGCTAATTCATCACCACTCTGAATGTGAAGAAGAAGTAATTTTCGTCAATTTTCCTTGTGCTTTAGAGAAAGTCTCTTGTCAGTGAGCTTTAGTGAACCCTCCTGAGTGCACATTGCATTACACTACATTATTTTACACAACCCCGCACAACTCCGGGAGACCCGGGAATGAGGTTTTCCATCACATAGCTTAACTTTATGCACACTTTACATCTCTTTTACACTTTGCTTGCCCCTGAACTTTTGAAATCCTTGTCAACCTCTCACATCGGTGCTAAAATGGGAAAGATGGGAAAGGATAAACATAAGAGTCATGAAGACATCCTACAAGAGTGAAGACAGAGAAGGCTATCTGTAACCGTTTGCATTATTCTCCTGCTTTATGTGTTTTGTGTGCGTAGTTCAGAAACGACAATCAGTTCAGTGACCACACAACAGCTCAATAAACACAACAGCAGTTCACCAAGAGTAGACTACATGCAGCTGTGGGGGAAATAGCCACAAATATGCTCCAAAAATAGCTATGACTGCAAATTTTGTTAGGTTGGTTTTCAGAGCATCAGCTAGAATGTTTCCAAAGAATTCTGCCAATCTTTCAAAGTGTGCCATTTCGAAGTGGCAGACATCATTTCTGGCCGTTTGGCATCAATGCTGCTCATTGTGCAGGATCTTCTGGCTGGATTTTTGATAGCATTATTGCAAAATGGACCTTTTGCGCCTAACAGTTTTTTGTGGCCAAAAACTATCGCCAAAGTACGTAGCTATTTTAAAAACAAAGAGTGCAACCATTGTGTTTTTCTCTTTTCCTCCTTTTGTTATCCTCACTCTTTCTTTTTTTCCTTCCCTTTTCCTTTTTTACTGTGATTTTGGAGCTTCTCAGGCTTAAGAAACCTGCCTTTTGACATCTTTTCACTCAAATAACTGCAAATTTTGTTAGGTTGGTTTTCAAAAAATTTGCAAAACATACATACGTACAAACATATTTACATCCAAGATGGCTGAAAAGTGGATGGTATCGGGCACAGGCAACCCAGCCTGGTCATGTATTTGACCTGAATCAGTCAGGCTTCGCAGCAGTAATATGGTCATTTTGATTTGGCCCTTCAAAATGGCCAGACATCATAGAGATTTACAATCATGTTTATGGCACATGACAGACATCAGATTTAGGTTGTGAGATTCTCATACATGTATTGGGAATGAGCAGATAAAGACTTTGCACAATAAAATTGTTTAGGGTTACAGTCAACTCTCTCGTAACTTACACCTCACTATAACGGACACCTAGAGTTGGTCTCTGCCTTTCTTTGTTCCTTTTAGTTGACTCCTAATAAGACGAACACCTCTCTAACACGTTCATATAGCACTGGTCCCAAAGGTGTCCATCTTAGAGAGAGTTGACTGTGATGACACTGACATGAAATGTCTTATTTTTGTGTGCAAAAAAAAAAAATAGTACACAACAAGAAGTGGCGAAACATGGTCATCCGTTCTAATTTACAGTTGGCTTATGCAGTAAATATATTTCTGTATCTCTCTATTTCTCATTAAAAGTCTGGCCTGGTGGTGATGCAGCAAATTTGTTCCATTGTGTGGTACCAGAAAATATCCATACCCCTCCCACGGATGGTTCTTCCGATTAGACCCCCCCACCCCCTCAGAATTTCCGTTCCAGAGGGGTCATCTATAACCCCCCACCCCCCAGGAATTTCTTATTTTCCTTTTCATGGCCTTTATTTGCCGCATTTAGAGATTATCGAACGTGTACCGCTTAAAATGAACCGTTCTCATCTTAAAACACAGTTTTTTATAATCTTTGACCTATTTGTAATCTTTTACAAGGAAATTTGTATTCTTACGCAGGTAGAGCACGCTTGATAATGAGCAGTCTCTCTTGTCATTAGTCCATCCAGCGAAATGCGCGAGGCACGAAAACAGGGATTAATATGTTATGTCATCTCAAGAAAGCATTATTTTACAGCATAACTTCAAATTTGAACCATTCACTGAAATAAAACTATGTGAACATTTTCGAATTTCAAAACGAACGAATCTTCTTACAGGCAAAGTTTATCGGTAAATCTTGTGCTTCCGGTCCCAAAGCAGGCCAAAGTTGAATTTCTGATGCTGTAATTAAGTTTCAATGATGTACACGTCTAGTCTAAGTCAGTTTCATCTTAAAAGCAACATTTACAGCATATCCTCAAAGTTAACTATCGATTTAACATTAAAATATGTGAAGATGTTCGAATTTCAAAACGGATCTACTAAAACTAACTTGCAAACAAAGTTTAGCGTTAAATGTTCGGCCTCGGATCCTAAAATCACCACAAAGTCGATGTTTGTAATTAACTTTAACTTTGAAATGAATTACGCTTGCAGTTAAACAGATTTCAGGGATTACAAAAAAACTTCTTCGGGTTATAAAAGAACAAAATATGCAAACATTCATTCTGCGTCCCATATTTGCTTCGATTTTCAGAAATGAACATCGGTGAAACATGATCTATTTCGTCGCCTAGCACGTGATCGAAAGTCTGACCTCGACAAAGAAGAAACAGATCGTCAATATTTTCGGGCAAAAGTTGATTTGGCGAGACGTCTGTTCGACAAACAGCTTGCCTTCAACGGTACTTTATTAGAAGTCAAAATAAAAATAAAAATAAAATACAGCAAAGCTCTAATTTGGGTCGTCACGCAACGCTTTGTCGCGATCAGCTCCCTGAATGTCAACAGAAATTTGCATAAAGTTGTTTACATATAGCGCCGAGATAGACGACGTTTGTTCTCGATTAACCTAAGTTTGTATCAGACTAATCTGATAAAAACTTAGTCCGCAATCTAGATATATGTTCGACAATATTAACCGATGCGCTAAAATTTATTCCCGGAGAAGCAAGGGACCTGTTGAGAAATGCACCGAGAATTGCGATTGATTTAATAAGACTTCGTCAAAGTCAAACGTTGGACGGACCGACCGTTATATCTTTAAGTTTTTTCTCGAAAGGGAATCTATTTCTGATTTTTGTTGTAATACAAATCAAAATAATCCACGCATACTTAAGTATGACTCGTACGATCGTTCGCGTCTTTTACAACCCTGTTGAAAATTCTTCTCGTCGGCACCCCCCATACCCCTCGGAAATTTCTATCCTTTAGCCCCCCCACCCCTTAGGAATTTCCATTGACCATCCGTGGTGGGGTATGGATATTTTCTGGAATCACACATTAGGGCTGTCATTAAGGGCTGGGGGCTGGGGATTTCTTCCTGCTACTATAAACATGATTCTTGGCTACTTTCATAGGAAAATAGAGGGAAAATAGAACTAAAAGAAATCAATAGCTGTTTGATTCCCCACCTACTCCTTGTATTTAACCAGCAACTTGAAACCTTAGTGACAACTGCCCTGTTCCATTATAAAATCCCAACAAGGAAATATTTCAGTGATGTTCTAGTTCATTCAAGGCCTCACTGGATTTGTTTGAAAAATAATGAAAAAAAAATTAATACCGGTAACAGAAGCTACAGCTGCATTGTACATTATATTGTATGTACATGTTTATCCTTCAGGGCTGTCATTAAGTTTTGAAGCATCCATACCAAATGAAGATTCACCCGTAACATCTCACAAAAATTTATAATGGCACCTTTAGCTTTCCACATTGATCACCTGTAACATCAAGTGAGCTCAGCCATAACAGGTGTTATGGGTTAATTACTGCCCTTAATGACATCTCTGTCCTTAACCAAGAGAGCCATACAAAGGATCCAAATAAAATGAGAGGTTCTAAAGAATTTCTATGCATTCATTTTTTTTCTGTAAATTTTATGTCCAGTTTTCATAAAGATCATGTAGGCAACTATGACACCCGACTTTCTTTAGAGGAAAGAAATTTAAAACCATTTATCTGAATGAGCACAAGTCAGTCAGTCCCAAGAGAAATGCAAAAAGACACCTAAAGCTGACTAAAAAATTTTTACCATATCACCATTTTTGAAAAACACGGTCTTATTTGTGAACCGCTGACCTCATACTGTGGATACTGAAACTGAGGGGTTGAGCGCGTGGGGCACAAGGTTGAGTTCGCATCTTATTAAAATAATGTTATTGTTATTACAACATTAAGGAACTGAAATGTTCTTACAAGGATCTACATTACAAGACTTTAACAACAGTATTTTAGGACATTTGTTATTCCCAGAAGTTGCTTAAAATTTAATCAAGTTGCCCCAAAAATCAAAAGTTTCTTGATCCAAGGCAAAAGTTGCCAGAGAGTCTTTTTTAAAGTTGTTTACTCTTGTATTATGTTCTTGTTTTAACTTGTTTTATCTTAACCACAGGAACAGGAGATTTGTAAAGGGTAATTTAGAATATACTCTAATAATGTATTTACTTTTGACTCTATTAAAACCAGAAGGTTGGTACCTCGGTGAAAGGTGTTCAAAGACATTTTGCAAAGCCCTGACGAGTCAAATACCCTGCTATGGTTTAGGTGGGGTGGGAGAGGCTTACATTGACTGGTGTATCTAACAGTTCACTAACCAGCCAATGCAACAGTGGCAAATTTCCCAAAGCTAATTCTCTTGATGCATTTCCTTTGATTTCATTATTAAGGTTACTGCTACCAATCAATTGAAATCTCATGATGCATGTGTGTGGTTTCAGAGGTCAAGGATCCATGTACCAAGCTTTGGTAGGAAATTTTGCATTATTTACATGTATTTGTTGCAATCAGAATTCAGTTACTACTAAAAATGTTAGCTGTATAATAATTAAAAATTTAGGCAATGTGGGTGTCCAGAAAATATTGATACCCCACCACAGTGGGAATTTCACTTAGGACCTCCCCACCTCCCTGGATTTTCCATATTTATAAGAAACTGGTGACCCCCTCCACCCCTCCGGATTTTCCACAAAGTAAAACAAAGCCCCCCCAGCCCCTCTGGAAAAGTTTATTTTCATGAAAAAATATTATCTAATTAAAGAATGATGCCGTTTGCGGTTATGCAATGGTTTTCATTTTGTTTTATTGAGCGGTCTTGAATTAGAACACAGTAAACTACCTACAGAGCAACCTAAACTACAAAATATTGCTTATCCCTTGAAATAAAAGAGAGAAAGTTGTATCTGTCAGTTACGTACGTTTACCTTGATGTGCAAGCTTACGATGTTTTTTCCAAACGTAGCCGTCTCCATGACCGTAATGTTGATGGAATTAACGCCATTTCAGCGTGAATATGATTGCAAACACATCAAACTTTCAACCAGAAAGTAAAGGGAAAATGAAAAGGAGAATAAAAATTCAAGATTCTGAAATCGTTACATTGTATACCCTCTGCTTCTTGAAGTGAAACTGTCACTGTTATACTGTTTTTTGATTGACTGACGCGATGTGGAGATCGAAGAAACGTGGCTAGGGAAGAGTGAGCTTGTGTAACCACACCTGTTATTACACCTGTTATGCATTTATGTCTCTACAGAGACTGGTAACCAGTAATGGTGGTCAATATTATGCACACGACAAGTCGAGTATTTGTCGGCCTAACAGGGGCCTAATTCCTTTTGGATTCGAATACGTAATGCTTTTGGAAGAAAGAAAACCTGGTTTAGATGAAAAAACAATAGTCAAACTTATTTATGTCTTCAAAAATGATTTACCAGATCAGTAAGTAGCAATTTTCATACTGAGTTTGAAATTGACCCCGTCCAACCCCCCCCCCGCCCTCTGGAATGTCTTGGGCCTCTGACCTCCCCAAATTTCCAATTCCCTCCATGGTGGGGGTATGGATATTTTCTGGAACCACACGATATATTTTGAAAATAGTGAACACAGTTAGCCAGGTTTGAATTCCACAAGGATTTTTGTTTTCAACTGTTTTTGGGCTTGTTCATTAATATTGTTAAATTGGTCAACAGTGTGACAAAATTTCAGCAAAAACAGCTGAAAGTAGTTGGGTAAATAAGCTGTGTGTAGCCTTGGGGTAAATCTCAGTATCCTCCTGAGAGAAGAGTCCAGGGGTGCTTTATTTCCATTCAACCCAAAATTCTGGAAGTTTCAGTTGGTTTGATCAAATGGAATGGTCCATTTTGGTTTGTTCTGACGGAAATATTCGTGACCAGCCTTGAAGGTAGTCCACTTTGACCGGTCTGGTCATTTTGGTTGGTCAGACCAAAATGTCCCTCTCCATCTGACAAAATTGTTGTCCCTAGTACCGCTCTTTTGTAAATGCTACATGTAATGAAAATATGGTAAACAAGAATCACCAAAAGGCAATTTTAACTGGACGGCCAATTTTCCTGGGGGAGGGGGTGGCTGCCCACTTAGGCCATCAGGCATTTCTCTTACCATTGCATGATGTAGCATCTCATGTGAGAGTTAAATAGTTACTCAATTGAACATTGTACCCTTTTGGAAGAGTTTCGTAACAAGAAAAATGAGTACCATTTTAAAGTTGGAGCTGTATAGTGCCTTTTCATGAATTCCACCATTATTAATAAAAATAAGCAAGTTAGCCAATAAGCGTTATTTTACACACACCCCATCCCCAATTCCTCTGCTCCCCAAAATAGAGTTTGACTAATTTGACCTAACCGGAAGTTCCAAAAATTATTGTTGTCATGGGTCAAAAGGTTGTTAATAACAAGCAGTACATTTCTCAATTCTGGTTCTGAAAACTAACAAAGCAAATTAAGTTTAAGTTTTGTTTTTGTCTGATATTGTGTTATAAAGCCTTTCTAACTGTCCTAGTGAATATATATAATATTTTTTTTGACATGGTGATCTACAAATGTGAGCACATTCCCCAGGACATTCCTTTGTCCGTTTTATACCGGGGGAGGAACTCTGTTACATTAACCTCATACATATTGCTCTGAAATAGTGCACCCCCACTACAACTCCCCCACCAAGAAAAAAATAAAACCCATTTTTTAAAGTGGGCTTGCCACAAGCCGCCCAGTTAACAAGAAAAATACTACCATTGCAATGCTACATCTTCTAAAGTAATTAACAACTGTTGAGACCAGATGTACATGTGGTTGGTGTTTAACATCTGCAGTGTCTTGAGTTGACAAAGTGCTAATTGACTGAAAAAAAATACAGTAGAGTACTGTTAATGTAACATAATAATATTATTTTTGAGAGAGGGACCATTAGAAAAGTTATGGGGTGGGGGGGTGGTTGACGAAGTGTATACAGGGAAAATCCTGTGAGAGAAAAATTAAGGAAAAAAAACCATACATGTGGAGTACTAACCCAAGAAACATATTCATGCACTGGCCAAAAAACTAATTCATGCTACATGTAGGTATACACAGGTAAATGTTTAGGAACAAAAATCATGCCAATCTCATTCCCAGTGTTTTCGCTGTTGCTTTGAGGAAGAACCCTGATTACAGCTGGTCATGTGACTACCTGTGACAGTGGACTCCTCACCAGGGTAGGCTAGGGCCAATAAATTAACTTGAGGCAACTGAATGATGAGCTAAAACTTGAGGCAGTAATATGTTTTCAGTCACACACTATTTCCTTTGGAAAGGCAAATGTTAAAGAGTTAGGTTTGTTTATTACAGTGTTCTTTCCAAAAAAATTTTGTGAGGATCGCTCTGAAAATATTGAATTCGACCCATCAGTAGCCCCGCTTGATTTTCAACCTGTTTTGTGCAGTGTAAGTAAGTAGGTACTCACTTGACAACACACACATAGTTTACTTTATAGAGTCGTATTTTAATGACCAGTAATTACAAACAGTACTCTTCATTATGCTGTAAAGAAGTGCTTCCATGGCATACATCACAGAGATGAAATATTTCCCACCTTCTCCATGCATAACTTTTGTGATGGTCCATCCCTAATGCAAAGCTACTCCAAAGTGCCATGTATCACTTCACAATGTATCTACATGTGTATACCTTATGGTATTGTATCTTCTGTTGCTTTACAAAAGATATTTTCATCTTGTACTGTGAGTACATATACAAGATATAATTGTGAGTTGGAGATCTCTACAGGCATTTACTAATCATCCACTGCACATACAAATTGGACGGGAATATTTTATCAAACTTGTAAAATATAAGTTTCAAGGAGGGTGGTTCATACAATTTAAGATCCAATACCAGCTAAGAATTAAAGGTCCCAAAACAAAGTGCATTAAGATCTAAGACCTTGGGATTTTTGCTCGTGTTGGCCCCTCACTGTGGAACACTCTTCCTTCATCTATCAGGAGTACAGTATCCTGAGTGTTCAGGGTTTCAAGCAGGCTCTAAAGACCAGAGATCGTGTTAACGCAGAAATTGTGCATTTTTACGCAAGCAAAATGCAAAAAATGCGTCATCAAAATTTAAATGTGTCTCAGAATGCAAGATGTTGACTTAAAGAACTCACTCCACTTACTTTGAATCTTGAATAGATATTGTTGTTAGAGTGACATGTAAAAAATTTTTGAACAAAGTGAATTCACGTCTTGGCTGCCATGCTGGATTTAACTACACAAAGGGGACTGGAGACTATTTAGACATCCAGGAAACTTGAATGAGCTTCTGCCATGTTTGTTCGTTGTTTGATTGATTGTGGTGGTCGAGTGCCCACTTACATGTACCTGTAACATCACAATGAACTGTGAAAAGGGAGGAAGACGTAATCAGTTTTTAGACCAATGGCTGAAAGAGTTTGGATGGCTGCAAACAAGAGGCTCAGGCGATGACTTATTGATGATTTGCACCGTCATTGTAGAAAATAGTGAGGCCTTATGCTTGACGTTGACTATGCTATTCCGTTTATCTCATTCTGTCAAAAATTAATCACACATTAATCAAAAGTTGGGTTGTCAATACTTTAATGTCATGATAAAGTTGGGTAAATACAACCCCGGGGGGTGGGGGGTACTCGATATATCCTTGGGTGGGGAGGTGCGGCCCGGCCCCTCATACCCTGACCCTGTTTAAGACAAAAATCGCTGATTTTCCTACCCTGTTTAAGACAGAATTCCAATTTTTGATACCCTGTTTAAGACATTTAACCCAAAACCACACGCTGTGTAAGACAATAATAAATATTGAAACTCTTTCTTATTTAATCCATTGGCAATCACAAAACTATTTAAAAAGATACCCTGTTTAAGACAAAAATTGATAAAATCGATACCCTGATTAAGACAAAAAATGATAAAATCGATACCCTGTTTAAGGCAAAAATCCTGAAAAACATACCCTGGCTGGCTGCACGTCCCAATTAAGCCCTTATAAGGGAGTACCCCCCTCCCCCCCCTCCGGAATACAATTAAGAATACATTGTATTGTCTAAAGTAAATGTTTTCAAACAAAAAAAAAAGACAATAAAGCTTAGTTAACAGTATGACAGTAATTTGCCCATCACTCTTTCTCATAACAACAACAACAAGAATTTCTTAGGGAAGGGTCACCAAGATTTTGGGACCCACCCAAAATATTTGGCACCCCAATTTAACCGGACATGTGGGTCCGAGGACCCAGATTAAAAAATCCTAGTGCCATCCCTGAAAGACCTTTTTATTATTTTTGTTTGGCATATTTTTGCCCAATGAACCTATTAATGTACAGTGATTGTGGTGTTTTATTTTCATTTTTTCCAAGTGTACTATTTGTTATGTGTTAGTGTTTATCAGCTTTTATTATTGTTTTAAATATACATGTACATATTTATATAGTTTTAGTGCTATATAAATAAAATATATTATTATTTTGTTATTATTATTATTATTATTATTATTATATTCATTATCTTTTGGATGCCTGTATTTTGTGCTTTGATATACAGTGTCTATTTCCAAGAACTGTATGAGTCAATTTCCAGTGAGAAATTCCAGACTATTCTAATTTCAAAAGCTAGTGCCAATAAAATACCAAAAATTGTTAATCCTCACTAAAAGATTGTTGAATGGCAGTCTAAGATAACACTGCATCACTGTTGAAGTAATAAATTACTTACGTTTCCTATTCCTCTTACAGAATCAGCATTAAAGGAGTTTTAGGATTCCTGTGATGTCCAGGCTGATGGAGGTAAAGAAAAATTTGAACATTTGTTATCTTACTGAGTATTCGAAACCAAGGTTGATTTTTCTTTGTATCTTCAACGTCAAGTTGAGAGGTTTAAAGTTAAAAAAGTTTTATTAGTGGCTCTGGGTGGTGGTTGTGATAATTAAACTGTAAAGTGGGGTTTTTCCAAAATCTATCCACATTTTTGGAATGCTTTTGTTCTTGCAACTAATATGCACGGTATGGGGTCATGAAGGCCCTGGTGTTGAGTTGAAGGTGATATCCGCCCTCTAGTAATCACGTGAATTTGAATTTCTGAAGCATTTGGATCAATGTTTGTTTGATTCTTTGATTCATAAACACACCACATAATTTTCTGTGCCAGATGCAAGACTTTTCAATTTGCCTTGCCCGACAGAAATCTATTTACCAAGCCAAATAAGAGTAGAGCCTGATTTCAGCTTAGTCCGGTTAGATACAAGTGATTGCAAAGTCTAAAATCCATATACATTTAAGTTTAGTTAATGCAGGTTTTACATATGTACAGTGTGTAGCCTTGCTTGTTCCATGTCTCTTATATTATTTTTGAGTGCACATTTTTAGCGGAGCTCCCGCGCATGCGGCGGCACCCCATTCCTAAGATAAATTGGTAACCTATGAAAGGAAGAAAATTTGATTTTGACATAGCGTACGCCTGCCCGTTCATACACACACTTCATGTAAGCCAATGCCAAATGTCAGGTTATTTTTGTCTTTATTATCTTGTGAAGCAGAGAAAACTAAAGAGTCAATAAAGACAAAAACGGAAATCGGAAAATATTTCTGTATCCGTGTTGTCTAAAGTTTTAAGCTTAGAGTAATAAGTATTGTCATGTCCACAATTTTGGAAATAGAGAAAGAGAAAGTAGCGCGACAGGCCAGCGAATCTCAAAGAGAAAGAGAGTTAGAGCGTGAGAGAAAGAACAAAGGAGACATTTTTTCTTGAGGAAAACACGAAATTTTGTAGCAGCGGTGAAAAAACGAGTTTAAAATGAGCGACGGTGAAAAAAAAGTGAACAGGAACATGTACAATATTTCCTCCATAAAACGTATAACCAGGAAGTTTCTGAAAGTTTCACATTGTAGTTGTGCAAAACAACTGCACAGAAATGTAGAAACAAAGTGTGCTGCGCGTGCAAACTTGCTTTTTTGCCAATTAGACCTATTGTTGTTTTTTCACCATTCTCTGGCATTGCCTTCGCTGCTTAGCATTTCAAGATTTTATATTTTGTTTGAGCAAACTATAAATATTATCTAGAGCTTCACTGTTAGCCCTGGCTAAATCTATATATTAGCTCTATAGTGGTTTTATGTTTAGTTATGTTTCCAACCATGTTCCATCACTTGTCATCTGAAAGGTTCAATAAGCTTTAAAGTAGGCATTTTAATGATTCACTGTTATCATTCATTTTATGGTGAATTCACAAAAGTGCATTACATCAATTCTGTTTGTGAAAACTTCTATAATAATATTGTGATAAGTATACACTTAAAAATATCAACCCTCTTTGTGGTCAGTCCGTTTTTGATTGCTAAGGTGTCCCCTAATTGAAGGCAAACCTGGGTTTCAAGGCCCAGAAAAATTGTCCCTTTTCCTTAAATAGAGGCGTCCCTTCAACAGAAGTAACAGATACAAAAATTCTGTGGAAGTTTTTCTGGGACCAAATTTTTTGTCCGCTGAATAGAGGTGTCCCAAAGCAAAGGTTCCATTGTATTATGAAAGCGATTCAATCAATCACATCTCCAAAGTAAATGCAAATGTTCATGTGCACTTCCTAACCGTTGGTTACTGCTAGTATTGCACAAATATGAACTGAAAAAAATTTCAAGGCCCCCAGTCATGCCAGACAGAGGCAACTGGTCACCTGGCCTGTGAAAGTTGGCAACAATCTCTCTCTTTCTGACTGATTCAAGCGGTCTGGTTGGTGATGCATGTATATGAATCTCCAGGGGTTGGCAGGGCTGCAGACTCTGGATTAGGGGAGGACTGATTTGAGCCCTGAGCTCTGTGCTGTCACTTGATTTTCTTAGACAAGAAACTACCTCTCTCCTCACAGTTCTTTGATTTTGTGTTTACTGACAGCATACTTCAGGGAGCAAAGCTGTGATGGACTACATATAGCATCCCATTCTGGTGGGGGTGGGGGATGGTGGGGGGTAAAACTCTGCTTGTGCTTCATGCTCCTAGAATGAAGATAAGCTCTTGCTGTGTGAGCGCATTGGGTTGTTTTAAGTATCTCTATATTGTAATGGAATGCTGAGTGAAAAACTGATAAGTTTGCTTTTCCCTCTTAAGAAATGAAATGGGCAGTTTTCATTGTGGTACTCAGGCAAAGCAGTTACGAAATAATTGTTGTTGAGGCAATCCAAGGAAAGAACCTCATCTTTGACATTTTTTAGTTCTAGGTCATCTCTCCTCTAATCAAAACAGTGGGATTCCCATTACGTACATGTACAGTGTATAATGAACATTGCTGCTCTTAGCCATTAAAAGAGCAATTGAACTTTTTATCAGTATTGTACTGTTTATGTTCAAGAAAATGCTGTTATTATGTTAAATGCTAATTTTGGTTAGATATTATTGACCCTGTTGCCACTATGGAGATATACATGTACATGTAATACCACAGGTAGCCCAAGCTTGGAATATGAGTATCTGTTTCAAATTGTTTCAGTTATACACTGTCAGTCGAAATAATTATAATGATTAGTACTGGAAAAAAGGGATACCAGTATAGTCATGAATTTGTATAAATAAGTAAGCTTACCTCACTTTAGCTAAATGTTTGTTAACCTCCTGTATGGTTTACTGGCAGGAGTGGTTGGAGAAACAAAGCTTGAGTTTCACAACTTAATTCCAATTTCTATGAACTTACCAGTAGTAAAAAGCCTTTGTTACATGTATGGAGCCCTTTGGTAAATTTGATACTCCTTTTTCAGGATTTGCCGTCCTTTCCTAGCACAGCCTCTACATCACAGGAAGACCATGAAGGCAATTCGGGAACCACTTCCTCCAGGAAATTGAGAGTAACTCTGTTAAGCAGTGAATGGAGATCAACAAAAGGAGGCTTGTCAACCATCAACCGAGAGCTGGCCATTCAGTTGGCTAAACACCCCAAAGTGGAGGTCAGTGTTTATCTCCCTCAGTGCAGTGAAGAGGATAAACGAGTTGCTGCAAGTCACAATGTACATCTTATTGAAGCAGAAGAAATGCCAGGTTATGACAACCCAGTTGACTGGTTGTCCTTTCTTCCTGAAAGCCATTCTGTCGATTGTGTGATAGGACATGGGGCTGTTCTTGGTCGGCAAGTGCAGGGTATAAAACGTCAGTGTAAGTGCCAGTGGATTCAGGTCGTTCATACAGCTCCTGAAGAGCTTGGTATGTACAAGTCCTACTCAGATGCTATTTCAAAAGGTGAGAAAAAGCACCAGGCTGAGGTAAAACTCTGTGAAAAAGCTGATCAAGTTGTAGCAGTTGGTCCCAAGCTGGCTGAAGCTTTCTCAGGTTATCTCCGTGCCTGTGGAAAAGATCAAGATGTTCTCAACCTAACCCCAGGCATCTTCTCAGAGTTTTCTGATGTAAAGCAAGCCACTGAAGAAAGAAAAACTTTCAGTGTTTTAGTGTTTGGACGTGGTGACAATGAAGACTTTCAGCTGAAGGGTTATGACATTGCTGCTCGTGCTATTGCTGAGTTGAAAGACGAGCCACAGCCCTATAAGCTCTTGTTTGTTGGAGCTCCAAGTGGAGAAGAGGAGAAAGTGAAAGATTTGTTACTCCAGCAAGGCATCGATCGCAGTCAACTAACTGTGCGTTGTTTTAATGAAAGCAGAGAGCAGTTAGCCCGTTTGTTTTGTGAAGTTGATCTTGCTATAATGCCATCACGAACTGAGGGATTTGGGCTAGCCGCCCTTGAGGCTTTATCTGCTGGTCTGCCTGTGCTTGTCAGTGGGAACTCTGGTCTTGGCGAGGCCTTAAAGGAAGTTCCGTATGGTTCAAGTTGTGTGGTGGAATCAGAAGATCCTAAAGATTGGGCCAGTGCAATCAAAGCTGTTCGGAAGAAAAACAGGAAGCTGCGACTGAGGGAGTCTAAAGTTCTTCGAGGAGAATATGCAGAGATGTACAGCTGGTTGGATCACTGTAATAGACTTGTAGAACGAATGCTTGCCATTTCTCAAGGTAACATGTTTACATTGTAAACTGGTTTTTGTCGTATCCGGCATAATCAAGCTCGAGAAAAGTGCGATCAGCCGAACTAAAAACCAATAAACCAAGGCTGATAACACTTACCAAGACCTTAATTATCCCGGATACCACGAAAACCGAATCTAATAATCGTTTTATTATAAATTGTTTTGAAGAAAATAAGGACAGACACAGCATCGCCTTAAATCATGCATTCACAAATTGTGCGCGCAATAACCTACAGAAGTCGCTAATCTGATAGCAGATAACTAACTAATCTGTAGGTTGCGCTGATTTCTAAAATTAACTGTAGGCTCTTAGCAAATAAGAAGACAGATACTGTGTGCAATGTATAATAATTCAATGTAATTCAAATAATTGGTCTTTGTATTGTGTACTGTTGGCCTTAGGAAATTTATGTAAGGTCATTCACTGAACTACAATGACAACAGTGATGAAAACCTCTAAATGACAAATTATCTTTTCTCTTTTTGAACTTAGGATGAGATCCCTACCCAGAGAAGTCCACCCACGTTTGACAAATTGAGAGAGTTGGAAAAGTCGCGAAAACTTTGAAAGAACGCAAACTTAATCTCTCAGTTTTACTTTTTTCGTGACGTCCTTACTGCCGTTAACTTTTAAATGTGGTTACTTCAGCTCCCCACTGTGGTAACAGTCCAAAAGTAATAGTCTGTCTTAGCAGAAACAGTAAGAATCATCGTACATTGGGCCATACTTGTAAGCCCGTTGGATTGGATTTTGTCATGAGACAAAAGTTGTATTTTAGGCTTGCAAAATTTTCTTTAAAAAGTGCAGAAAATTTTCAAATTTGAGGAAAAATTAGTCGTTCCAGGGCATTTGGTTGTTTGTTATTGCATCAAAAGTTCATTTTCAGAAAACAGTGCCGACCGCGAT